>JAPMOB010230714.1:0-78174 GCA_029875015.1 Lepomis gibbosus
AGGAAGTTCACCTTTCAGCACGACAACGACCCAAAGCACACATCCAAATCCACAAAAGCATGGCTTCACCAGAAGAAGATGAATGTTTTGGAGTGGCCCAGCCAGAGTCCAGACCTGAATCCAATTGAACATCTATGGGGTGATCTGAAGAGGGCCGTGCACAGGCGATGTCCTCGCAATCTGACAGATATGGAGCGCTTTTGCAAAGAAGAGTGGGCAAATATTGCCACATCATGATGTGCCATGCTAATAGACTCCTACCCACAAAGACTGACTGCTGTAATAAACTCAAAAGGTGCTTCAACAAAGTATTAGTCTAAGAGCGTGCACAGTTATGCAGACAGGTTATTTGAGGGGTTTTATTTTTCATTTTCCCCCTCAAAGATTTCAGTTTGTTTTTCAATTGAATTGTTCACATTATAGGTCACATTAAAGGTGGAAAAAGTTCTGACATGATTTATCTTTCTCATTATTTTACATCATAAGAACCTGCCATTTTAACAGGGGTGTGTAGACTTTTTTTCTATCCACTGTACTGTCCAGGAAGTGCCATTTATTGAGTTTTTTGTTTAAAGAACCTGTGATTTCATTGTGCACCCCCCGTTTCTGAAACCACACTTTAACCCTTGGTGCTTCCACATTTTAGTGAGAAAGAAATTAGTTATTTCATTCTTTAACATGTTTTTGTCTCTGACAGACAGGAATACAAATGTCCTATGCTATTGCCCCACGTCTGACACCTGGACAGTATTTCGGTCCTGTTCGGCGCACATCCGCAAGCAGCAGATGCTCTCAGTGGAGGACACCATCTACCTGGTGGGAGGATACACACACGAGCTGGAGGCTGGCCGGCGGCAGCGCCGTCCCAGCCAGACGGAGGATGTGCTGACAGTGCAGTCCTACAACGTCACCACAGGGGAGTGGATCCAGCTGAAGGAGAACACGTCTAAGTCGGGCCTGAACCTGACGTGCACGCTGCACAACGATGGCATCTACATCATGAGCCGGGACGTCAGCCTGCCCACCAGCCTGGAGCATCGCGTCTTTCTCAAGTACAACATCTTCTCTGACGCCTGGGAGGCTTTCAGACGCTTCCCGGCTCTGGGCCAGAACATGCTGCTCTGTTCGCTCTACCTCCCCAATATGCTGTGATTGAGCGCGCTGATGTGAAAGAGTTCAGTGAACACTAACAGATAACACATGCAGCATTAATATAGGCCAATGTGTGGTTTGCTTGTTCTTGCACAGAATGGAGCTTTGTGGCATTAGCGGGAACTATCTGGTTGCCAGGTTGAACGCCTCGTGACCTTTGTGCCTCAACAACAGAAAAAAAAGCACTACATTGTACATACTGCTGTGGATGCAAATACAAAAGCTACAATGATAAGTATGACAGTGATGAAGCACCATGGCCTGTAGATCAACAGCATCATAGCAGCTAGTCCTGCTTGGTGCCTCTCATGTATTAACATGGATGTTAGAATCAAGTCACATTGGTCATCATCTGTTTCTCTGAGAAATAACTTGGGATAACAGATTAAAAAGTAGTTTATTGTGCATCAGACATAATATTTGACATACATATTATTAAAAGATTCTGGAAATATCTTCAGAGCAGCGGTTATCTGACAACCTTCTGGGTTTTTCCAATCATCGTTGGGTAGTTTTTTTTCCACAGAAATTACTACTGGTTAATACAGGAGAGGCACAAACATGGGATACATAACAGCATGCTTCAAAATCTGTGGGCCACAATATTCTTGATGTTTACACTCCAAATATGGCATTGGCATACATGTTTATCCATAACTCACTACAAACCTTGAAGTATCTCCGAAACGAAACACATTTCTTGTTTTTATGTACTGTACATAGCAGATAATCATGAAAGATGGCTTTGGTTTTACACTGCCAGTTTTATGGGAATTAGAGGATCCTTGAAAGTTACCGTGTGGGATGAGAAGTGGCTCAGAGGGAGCTTAATGTGTTGTTTATGTACACTTGCACGGTCTTATTTTTCAGAGATACACTAAGCAAAGCTTAAAGCGCAATTCCATGAAACAATGCACATGTGCCTTCTGCAACCTCAGTTAATAGGAACTTGATACAAAGAAAAAAGCACAAAATGCAAGACTTTGTTACATTGCCAGCAACTGACCAAAACTGCTGTGTTTCATTTTCTCTCTGCTAGGCAGATTTTGTTTTCCTTAAGGTAGCTCCTTGATTAAATATTAAGGGTGTGCAGACATGAGAAATGAGCCTCTGGGCAAAATGTATTTATGAAACTCTTTAAGTTTTGGGTAAATGCAGCAATTAAAATGTTTGATTTGGTGGATTTCAGATTCTCTCTGCATTACTTATTTGTTTTACAGTTTGAAATCATGATAATAATAAAGATGATGTTCAGGGGTCTGTTCAGCTGTTTGTCCTTTTAATTAACCGGTTTATATTGTGTTATTTTGCAATTGGTTCACATTTCATTCAGAATTTCCAAATCAACTGAGAGACATAACATTCATTACATGTATCATTTGTGATGTGACGTCTTCCCACAATATCATCCTTGTAATTGGCCCATGTTACAGAGTACTTGACCCTGGAGTAAGTCGTGCCTCTGTAGATCATTCTACTCTGTTCCTTCCCAGGAAACCTAGGCCCTAATGACCCAACCAATCTCCAGTCCCTCGGGGAGCCATGCTGAATCTCCACATAACCCTGTGGGAGTTTATAAAATGCTCTGGGTTGTAACCTGTTGATTTTCCTGGGATGTGCAGTTGTCCTGTGATCCTGTAGTGGAGGTTGAGGAGGTTGTGATGGTTTAAAAGTTTCCTCTGTGTTTAAGGGCAAGTACCAAAGCTTTTACCCATTTGTGGAATAATCAGTCAAAAATGTAGTAAGAGGTTGTCAGATGGGTCAAATACGTAAATAAGTTCATAGAGAAATAATGTTAGTTAAATAATTAAAATTGGAATGTAAAAAATTATTAACAAATAAAGCGTTATATATTTGCTGTAACCACCCATCAGTTGCTAAACTCTTCTACTCTTCAGTTCTTTATTAGCTCGTTATATTTTTTAACTCTTAATTTTCTTAGAGTTGTGTTTGTACTGAAGGTGTGTGAAGACCAAAACATTAAAATGTTTTTTTATGTATCGTTTATATACCTTACCTCTTGTGGCATCTCGCCATGCAGATAGCTGGGGTTTAAAGCCTTTACGCAGCCATGATTCACCAACACAGGTGTTTTCACTTAATTTGACTAATTATGCCTCCCGTCAAAACTGTGTGGGTGTGTACAGACTGTGTTTGATTGATATCTCTCGCTGACTAGGGCGGGTGGCACATCTTTCTTATTACAATTTTGATGACTTCGTGTAACAGCAGACATTTTGGCTTGTCATCGCAGGACAGATGTTACATATAACAATAACATTGGCTCAGTTCCCAATAAGCCCTTACAGTGTGAAGCAGAGCCATCATGCAGAATACTAAGACCCTAAAACTGAATCAGCTAAATGGATGTCAGCCATCATTGATTATTTACTGTACACCTTTTAGTCACCATTTACTGTGACTTGTCAAAATATATATCTGTAATATCTGAAAGGCCTATTTCCTGCATGGCGCCACCCAACTTCAACATGAGCAGAGGTGTAATCAGCCAGAGTAAGATGTGAAACCCGTGTGGGTGTGCAGGCCGTTTAACTTGCCAAGGTTTTTAGATATCCATCTCTGACGTCTCTGCCTTGAGAGACCTTCTTCAGAAGAAAGTAGTTCAAATTACAACTGTTCACCATGAGGTCTATGGATTATTCAGAGTAACTGGGACATTCTTTCTAAAAAAAAATTAACATGGCTAATTGTGAGCAGCACAATTGAAACCTAATTTACCTCAGTTTTATTGGTGATCTAATAGGTTTCACTGTCACCACTATTATTCGCAGTGCAAGCAGATTCAACTAACATTTCACAATATAATATAGTCTGTTATTTTTTCAGTTAATCGACAGAATGTACAAAAATAGTAAAAAGAAATGGTACAAAATGTCCATCACAATGTCCCAGAGCCCATGAAAAGCAACCAACTGTCCAAAACCCTGAGATTTTAGCATTTACACTAATATAAAACAGGAAAAAACAGAACGCCTTCAGTCCTCCTACTTATATTGTTGACCTTTCCTCTAGTCTTTAATTTATAATGTTGGATAATTTGATCTCAGCTGAACAGTTATATAAATGTTTTGAGGAGGAAAGTCCCCTCAACAACTCATAGACAAAATGAGACGTGACAATGGGCACAAGCTAGACCAGCCACATCCAAATTGTATATTTGTTTTTTGAAAATCGTAATTTAAAAAGTAACAAGTAACTTTAGCTGTCCTGGTGGAGTAAAAATAGAAATATTTCTCTCTGAAATGTGGTGGAGCAGAAATATATATAGATAAGATGGAAACATGAAGTACAGGTATCTCTAAATTGTACTTCAGTAAATACTTTACATACTTATCTCCCACAACTGCTGACGAAAAGTCCAATTAATACCACCCCTCAGTGACCAAAATAATAAAATGCTCCATTATATTTCTCTTTTTATATTGATAGTATGGCCATCATTATAATATTTTCACAGCTTATCCCAAGATTACATCATCTCTATCTCTCCAGGTGTGGCTGGCACACAGCCATGTCTGCTGTGAAATCACTCTGATTCAACGATCGCAATCTCTGACCGACTTCACTCCTCTAGCGCTGCATGTGTCTCTCTGTGGCTATAAAATGTCATCTGAATCCAACAGGTTTGACATAATTTGAATACGGATGCATGTCTGGGCTAAAACAAAAGTCCAACAGAAAAGGAAGCGACCAGCAGGGGGCAGCACATACTTTGTAAACATGAAATATCTAAACAGGAATACATCCACTTCACATTCACAAGCACTCCCTACTTTAAATAAATACCCTATCATATATTCTTAAAGAACCTTCCATTTTAGCGCTTTCTTTTGATACTAACATGCATGCAAAAAACTCATGGAAGAAAATTAACAAACTTTATTGTATCACATAACCTTTAACACCTGTAGGCTGAATCATCACCGCTACGAAAATGTGTCATCAGGAGGTCATGAGCGCAGATGGATGTGATATTTTTAGCTTTTGTTGGTGTGGAGAGATGGATGGCTGCTAGAAGATGAGTTCTTTAATTCATGGCGGCTGCCACAGGGGAGAGGGGGGGGGTCAATTGTTGACATCAGTGGTCCAGATTGATCCTCTGTGTGGTTAGATCACAGTGATCCATCTCACACCTCCAACACAATGGGAGCCGCCGAGGCCAATCATTGCTCAAGGGACTAATGCTGCAAACAAAATAAGAAATACAATCCAGAGTGACAGCCTGTGTGTGTGCGTGTGTGTGTGTGTGTGTGTGTGTGTGTGTTTCAACGTCACTTTAAAGACTAGATGGTGTACAGCAGGGCTATTCAATTACAAATTAATTTTTGCAGGATTTTAAAACCAGAACATGGAGTTGGGCCGGACATCTTTGTGAGTTGAGATGGATATCATCAGGATTTTATTGACACACATGTATTGGTAGGCCTACCTCTTATTGGACCAATTCTTTATTGAAGCTCTTATCAGTCCTATTTATTAATAAATATTTGCCTTTGAAAAATATATTAGGCCTATACTATTTATTATTAACTAGGCCTAAATGTTGTTTCTAGAGCAGCAACATGATTTACAACAGCAAAGTCACTAATATCTCACTAGGAACAAATGTAAAATGCCAGTAAAATAAATCATAGCCTATTCCTGACATGAAATAGCCTACTGAGTGGAGTTTAGAAAGAATCAACAACTCAGTCCATCCTGGCCGCCTCCTCCTCTTTCTGCTGCTGCTGGTAGAGATGAGGGCTGGTCTGTCTCCAGCAGCTGAGTTTATAATGTGCTATAGGTAGTTACAAACTAAGCTAAACAGTTAGGCTACTAAAGACAGACAGCTTTCACCGAAGCTTGTTTTTGACGATAAGCTATTAGCGAACTGTACTGTGTAAAACACAGCTGCAATGGATGTGAGACTGAGCAGATTAAACCATTGTGTTTTGCGTGTTTATGGTTTATGCTTATTAAACAGGTGTGTTGGTAAAGTAGCCTATTGGCTTTTTACTCACGAAGGTTTTATTGCACCACGTACTTAAGGAGCGTTATTATCGTCATCGTCTGTAATGTTCACCGATGAGCTGGCTGACTTCACTCCTTGTGTGTCTGTATGAGGAGGCGCACTGCAGAGACACAGAGGAAGGGAGAGGCTGCAGGTGGGACGCTGCGTGAACTCTCATCAAAGATGAGAAGGAAACCATATAGCTCAGTCTTTAGCTACTTCCATACAATAGACATGTTACTTTTACTTTTAGTTTACTTTTATTGTATAGCTCAGATTATGTATGTTGGCTGGGCCATAGTTGCTTCTGGGCCGGATGTGGCCCGCGGGCCAGCAATTGTATAGGGCTGGTGTACAGAATCTGTCCAGGCTGACTGCAAGGCTGACTAGTGCATGTGTTTGATATACAGTGTGAAGATTGTTTCTTTCGGTTTCCTCGGGTGAGAAAATGTGCTCTGTATTCAGAGGTGTGACGGAAAGAGGAGGGTTCAAAGAGAGAGAGACAGAGAGAAAGAGAGAGAGAGATCCAAGGACAGACGGCACTGAGGGGAGGGGAAAACACACTCTCAGTCACACACAGCCTCAGTAAGAGACAGAACAGATCTTGACATTGTGAGGAAGAGGCATGTTTTCATCCGAGGAGCACCCAGGACAGCACAATAGCTCCTGAAGCTGCTGAGACAGATACATGCCAAGGACTACAAACACAGAGAGAGAGAGAGAGAGAGAGAGAGAGAGAGAAAGCAAAGCAAACAGAGGGAAGGACAGAAGCATTTCAGAGAGGGCAAAGCAGGGTGGAAGAGGCAACATTTGCAGGTTTATTGTGGACCTAAACAGCAATCCTTTTGGGGTTTCTCTTCCTTTCTGCACACGGACATCCACTCTGTCTCTTGCTGTCTACAGACAGCTCCCACTGCTGCTGCTCTGAGGTTATAGTCTCCGTGCTTCTGTGCACAGCACCAGAAAAGACTGCTTTATAGTCCAAGACCATGAGTGAGGCGAAGAAAGGTGAGCTAGCCATCAGGGATAAAGCCATCCTGCACCAGCAGAGGCGCCTGAAGCAGGCCACCCAGTTCACGCACAAGGACTCAGCTGACCTCCTGCCCCTGGATGGGCTGAAGAGACTGGGCACATCCAAAGACTTGGTGAGTGGACTTTTAGATAATCTTTATGAGCGCTTGAGACGATCACTTAATGATTTAGATGATTGAAGAGGCTGTTATGTCTGTTGCCAGGTGCTTAACAGTTGTTAAAGGTTGAGTTTGAGTGGAAGTCGGTGTCAAAATTGTACATTATCCAGTAGCACAACATTTGAGAGAAAGAGTAGAAGGTTGTAAATTCATATTTAAAAGGGTAACACACAGATTTAGCTTTGTACTCCGCCATGATGGACTGTTAAAATAAGATAAATTATTGAATCGATGCAGCAGAATCAGAAATATTTTTTTTATTGCACGCATTCTTCTTCATTATCAAAACCTGTCACCTACATTACCCACAATGCAACGTGACCACAGACTGTTTAGTTGGTGATTAAAGTGTGTTGTGCTAGTAGCGGCTTCAAGATGGGCAGATTTTTTTTAAAATTTTCAAACTTGTAGTCTTCAGCACCGATCAATGCTGACTCAAGTGACATCACTTGAGGACATTTATCAGACTTCACACAGCTCACTCTGGAGCCACTAAAAGCTTTAATTTGCTAACACATGTTCTCCCCAAGAACTATAAACGGACCTGATGTGTCCCCTTTATCACCTCATAGCGACTTTGTGAGCCAAGATCTGGAGTGTAGATATTTGCCCAATTTCTTTAGTATATAATAATCTGCTGATTTTCTGCTTCATTTAATGGTTAATACTTTAGTCCGAAAACAATCCAAAACCAAAAATATATGATAGAAAACAGAGAACAGCAGCAAATCTTCACAATGAAGAAACTGCAACTTTCTTTTTTTACATTTTTTGCTGAAAAATTAATTAAATAATTAATTCAATTGACAATTTAATGTCAATTTTATGCATAAGGACCTATTTGACAACTAATACATGACTATAACCTCCATTTCCCTTAAGCACCATTGCACTACTGTATGTACTGTATGTGATACAGTGCAGCATTGAAAAGGAAATTCATCATAGAAAGGGTCATGAAAGATTCAGAGTCTTGCACTATGCACGCAAAAGAGGAAACGCCAAGTCAAAGCCTGTTGAAGTACACTGTGCAGGGCTCCAAGATATAGAGAGATATCTTTATACATTCAGGAACACACACAAATTTTAGGTTTGACATATAGAATGAAATACAGTCCTACATATAAAGTGAGACCTCTTCACTTCCTCTTCCTCCAGAAGTCTCCTAAATCAACACTATTATACACTCTGGAGGAACTCCCTGTAATAATCTGAAGAATTTATTACTCCTCCTGTGACACATTTCTGGTTTGATGGCAGCTTACCAGAGTCCCCAGCCCTCTCCAAGAACCTCAACACAATCACTTTGGCACTTGGAAGCAGCACTAGCAGTGCTCTGCAAATATCACTCTATGATGCGTTAATGTCTGCCAGATTTTAATACCACCATTTGCTGCTAGAAAAACATTCCACCACCTCTTCTCTTCTTTGACTGATTCACATTTTTTTGTAATCTAATGATATATATTTTCACTCTCTTCTTAACCCTGTTCCTAACATTTAATTTAAAACCGCAAGACTTTGCTGATCACATGATTTTTCCTCCGGTTCCACCTCCAGGTTGACATTTGTGGTTTTGAGTGAAAAATCTCAACAAATAATGAATGGATTGCCATAATATTTGATTGGGACGTTCATTGACCCTTCAGGATGGATTATAATAATAGCACCGATATCAGGTCAAAATTTCAACTTTTCCAAAACCAGCAAGGTATTTGCACTCCCAAAAGCCTCAGCTGTGCTTTGTGTTTAGTGCTAATTAGAAAATGTTAGCATGCTAACATGCTAAACTAAGATAGTGAACATTGTAAACTTAATACCTGCTAAACATCAGCACATTAGCATTGTCACTGTGAGCATTTTGATGTTACACAAAGATTACACACATTAAGCTAAGTAGAGCATTAGGTAATTGACTGAGGGCTTACAGCCCTCAGTCAATTACTACATTGATCATCCCGTTGACTGTATCCCATAACTCACAGCTCGTCCTCACCCAGAAAACAACATAGGTCGATAATTGAAGGGCTTATAACAACCTCTTGTGGCCTGTGACGAAATGCACTTAAAATTTCAGGGAAAACACCATACGACATGAATAACCTTTTTAAAATCCTATTTTGGGGGTGTTGTGTCGGGTGGATGGTTAGTTAACTAGGTGACCTTGTAGAGTGGATGGTTAGTTAATTAGGTGACCTTCACCCAGGAGACTGGAGTTCGGTTCCCATGTGCAAAATAAAGCCAACATCTGTTTATATTGGTTTTTGTTATTAACCCCTTACCCTAACCATCACAGGGGTGTGTGCTTAAACCGTGGTTGTATGCATGCACATTTGCTAAGGCTGATGTGCTAGGAGGTAGTGTTAACCTCATTGTGTTGCAATGGGGAACAGAAAACGCTCATATGTTGTTTTGGGAAAAAAACACTCATATATGTCATTTTGGAGACATAAACTATTGACCTACTCTGTTGTTTCCATAAGGATGTGTGGGGAATTCATAATAGGGTTGAAACTGCTTGCTGTTTAACTGTCAGTTGATCAAATGAAAATTTTTGTGAGTTAACTGTTAAAGTAAGTTATCATGAAAACATGCCAAACATTCACTGGTTAAAGTCTTTTTCTCTTTTATGACTTGAAATTGAATTGAATGTCTTTGAATATCTTTTGTTTAACACTAATTAGCGTTAGCTTGCTAACATACCAAACTCCGCAGCTGTAGTATTTTAGCATCCTTAACGATAATATTCTTAAATCTTGTTCTCACAGAATACTATTTTTGCACAAGATAATACTTTATGCATTTCACATTTTACTATCTTGGGAATTTCCCCCTGACATTTCATAGACTTTTATCCAGTTTACAGAGATACTAACAAGACTCTTCTTATTCCTGTAGTGGCAGTCAGAGTTTCTTAGGCAACAGAGATCACACACTACACATTTTTATTGAGGTAAAAATTGGAAAAATAAAGATAAGATTCCCCACTCTGTTTGATTTAAGAAGCATAATGTACAACTTATCCATTGCCAGCCTGTGATTCAGCATCTCCTGCAGGGGCCTGAAAACCCTCTTATCATAATACCAATTATCTTGTCCTCGAATGAAGACAGAATGAAGCTCAATTCAGTAGTTATCTAAAACCCAATCTGTGGCGCAGATGTGGCCACGGGGAGCACGATTTGCATGGCATCTGTAACAAGTGATTTTCGATGTCAGAATAGCTTTGGGAATGTGAGGGAAATTGCCAGCAGTCCTCCGCCATGTCTGTATCTGTTCTCTGCAGACAGCCTGCTACATCATTCAGACTCTGAATAGACATGGACAGACTAAATTATAAGAAAGCATGATGTGTTTCTCACAGAAAAAATATGGATATGGCTGTCAGATTAAATCTTTTGTCTGTAGGCTGTCTGACAACAAATTAGTCTGTTTTTCCATTACAAGACTCCTGAAGAATTACTATTTTCTTTTTGGCGTGTGCTCTTTTTAAACAGAATGTCATACCTTAAATTTAATAACACTGATCTTTGACAATACATGATCATTTCCCTTTCCTGGAAAAGCTCTATGTATCATTATTCAATGTAGACATGCTTCCATTCCATACATTTTTTTTACCTACCATTAACATTGAAACCACCAGTCCATTAATTAGTTCATCTACTAAAAAATCAATTGAGAACAATTTAGTATTTCAAGTAGAAATTCCACATTTTGTCCTGCCTTCTTAAATGTGAAGATTTTAAATGGAATATATTTGGGTTTTTGGACTGTTGGTCAGACAAAAAAAACAATTTGAAAATATCACTTTGGAATGGAGGATGATGAAGTTAATGAGTTACATCCCTATCTATGCTCCCGCCATTAATTAAAAGAATAGATCAGCAATTCACCTTCTTGCCAAGAGTTCCACACTCACTTATGTCTCAAGCTACAGCCAGCAGTCGGTTAGCATAGCTTAGCAGAAAGACCGAAAACAGGGGAAAACAGCTAGCCTGGCCCTGTCCCTTACTAACAAAATCAGCCTACCAACCAGCTCTAAAGCACTAAAGCTCACTCATGTCATATCTTAATTGTTTAATATGATGAGAAATGTAAAAATGGCAATTTGTGGTTGTACAGAGCATGACATACTGTAATTATATCATAGAAAACACCAACCGGGAGCTGTAACTTCCCCGATTCTGTCGTCACCAATGGGTTGAAGCTGCACAAAAATGCTGAGCGAATTAACAAACTGTCAATAAATAGTTACACCACATATCTTTTCGTACTTATGTTTTGTTGGTTCTGTAGCTAGCAATTTCACCATGCTTCCAGTCTATGCTAAGCTAATCGCCTCCTGGCTCTACCTCCACATATGAGAGTGGTATCAATCTACTTATTTAACTCTCTGCAAAAAGCAGATTTCCCAAAATGTCAAATTATTCTTAAAAGCATACAAATCAGAGGTCACTTAAAATCAGTTAAAATGGGGAATCATTTTAGATTCTTAAGCTTTTGTGCCACACACTGACATTTGAGCTGTAACCTTGCCTTTTTTCCTCTTGATTTCTGCTAGCTGGCCTGTCCTGTCCACTGTGTAATTCAGCAGCAGAGCTCGTTATGTAAGAGTGAATTTGTTTTGCTGCTCTTTAGCCTGAGGTCCTCTCACTCTCAGCAGCAGCATCACTCCAGCCATGTTGTGCTGCGGAGGAAGGGGAGCAGTGAGCATGAAAAGGGCAAAATCCACAGCTCAAACGCAAGCGCGATGGAGGGGAAGAGAAAAGACGGCTGGAGATAGGGGTCAAGGAGGATGTTGGGTTTAGCAGGGCTGGTTTATGTAACACAAGGTAGGGCTTTGAGTAGATACATGGATGTAAGAAGGGGACACAGATGAGAGAGAAAGAGAGAGAGTGTGTGTGTTTGGATTGAAAACATCTGAGCCCACTAACATGAACACCTGAGCTCAGCATGAACCAAGTTATTGTGTAACCAACGTTTAATCTCACCATTTCCTACTGTACACACTCAAACCATTTCGTCTCCAACCTTGCTTCAAAATAAGGGAGAGGAAAGATGACTGGAAAGCAGCAGGGTTGGTATATGCAGCAAACTAACACCAATCAGACATTTTAAAGGGAAATACCATACTTTCTGCGGTGATGTTTCATAAAAATATTCAATTATTTGTTTAATATTCTTTCCATTTTTATTGCAGACGAATAAAGTACGAATAGTTTTCCCAAAATGTCAGTCTTGTCAGGTTATAAATTTTTTTGCAAAGTGTTTAGGTCATCAAACTACTTGGTGAAATACAACTTCTCTTAAACAAATGTCGAGCTTAATGCTGGCTTTAAAGGGTCAGTTCACCTAAATGAAAAAAAACTCCAAATACAACAACAAAACAAACAAAAAAACCCAAACTTTTTTCACTTACCTCTAGTGGGATCATGCAGATAGTTATTGGCTGCTGATAGAGATTAACTAAGTAGCCTACGTTTACATTTGTACTTGTATTTTATTTTATGCTATACACCATACTCCACACTTCACCATAGTATAGCAGTGGTCTCTGCAAAAAATTAAATTTCCAAAATGTTGGCCTATTCTATAGTAAATATGTCTAATTAATTATTTTTATACTTAGGTTTTTAGAGTCACTGTTTTTGAAAAGGCTTTTCTGTCATAATTAAAATAAAATTCATGTAAAACAAGTGCTCCATCCAATTTTGTCACCATATGTAGTTTTAAAATCAAGAAAATGTAAAGGTCAGACACACAAAATGCTTGTAGGAAGCCTCAACATAAAAATAGTGTCCCTAAAAATCTCATATTGGTGTATTTTTGCTGCACACACCTAACCTGCTGCTGCAAAGCCATCCTCTTCTTCTCCCTGCAGCTTAGCTGTCCGTTTGCTCATGTCCCTCTCTAACAGATAAGCGAGGCTGAAACCTGTGTGTGCGCATGTGAGTGAAAGCCTGTCTAATCGAGAGATTTAAGTCTCCAGGTACTTCTGAGGATGATCAAAAGGTACAGAACTGGGCTTGAATGCAGAACTGAGGCATAGATGGACAAAAAGTGAGCAATGCCTATACTGTGTGTGCAACAAATACAACTGAGGTCCGGATTCACTAAACATTATGTCCAAAAAAGCAATGTTAGCCATTTAAAAGACATTGGTTTAAAAACTGTAGATAAACCAGTGTGGAGAGGTGTTGTGCTTTCGAGAGACCAGAATTTGCACAAGCAGATGGTGTACAATACATCTCGTGGTGGAACAGGTTTTATATTCATATGCATCCTGATTCACTCTCTAGACTCAACTGTTTGTGATTTTCCACAGTAGGCAAAGTAGCACTTCAAAGTGAAGAGCAAACACTACAATGTCACTCAATGTGATTGCCGGGAGTTTGCCCCTTCCTGCGACTGGTTTATCCAAAATATACAGCGTAAAATCGTGTCAAAAGCAGGCTTTATTATTAGCGAAACAATTAGGTGGGCTGGAGAGAGGCTAGTGTGAACCTGTCTCTCTCTGTGTCATCTGGAGCTGTGGATGGGCGGTAACACTCTCCCTCAGCTGGTCCCTGCAGTGTAGGAAGACAGGAGGCTAAAAATACTCGACAAAAACAAAAACGACAGAACAACCCCAACAACAGAGGAGGACAAGAGACACAACACTGAGACAGAGACAGGAAGCAGGAGAAGAAGTCTTTGTTCATTTGTTGGGTATGGCCTGGTGTGAGCCTCCAAAGTGGCTCCAAATGTAATATTGGAGTTTTTAATTATTATAACTGAAAGGAAAAGTTTGACATTCCTGGCCATGCAAATGTGGAAGCAAAAACAGAAAATCAGAAAATAATGGTAATTTACAAAAGCTGGAAAGATGGGCAACTAGGTCTGCAGCTAATGACTATTTTTCATGTCTGGTCATTTTTGATGACTGACTAATCAGTTAGGCTGGACATACAGCTGGAAACACCAAATGTTTGGCATTTTTGCTTGATAAATTACCAATTCACTGATAATCAAAGTAATCGTAAATTCATTATCTATTACTCGACTAATCAGCCAGCAGTTTTAGCTCTTGTCATCAGGATGATTTATGGTGTTATTTTTCTAAAAACCTACATTTTCTAAATCTAGAAAGTCAAACTAGCTACATTACTGCCTTATATTAAAGGAATAGTTTGTCTCAGCAGTCTAGCTGGATATTTTCTACTTGGTGTTAGGGGAAGGTTTAGGTTTTACATTACCAATTGGTGCCCACATCTGAGTTTGGATGAAAATTCGTGCAGGATTTTAGGATTTAGTTAAGAGAGAGAAGCGATGTGGGAAAGAATGGGAGAGAGATAAGACAGATAAAAGACAGATGTTAAATAAGAATGAAAAGGAAGTGCAGGGGCAGACAGGCAGCAGATGTAAAGCTGCCGGAGCCTCCTGGTCTGTGCGACAGGAAGTCAGCCGCTGGGGACCTCCATCAGAATGAGAAAGAGGGCATTAGAAAGCTCACGTGACTGGCTGGATGAGAGATAGGAGCCTGTTGCAAGTCAGATAATTAGTCCATGTGGCAATTAGCCTCTAATGTGACTCACAGAGGGATAAATACAGAGAAAAAAGAAACTGAGAATAAGAGACAGAGAGGAGGAAGAAGAGCAGTGCTGGCTTCAGTTGTCTTTCTTTCAAAGGTCTGGTTTAGACTGGTTAGTGTTCAGGGGTCACCACAGGACTCACATCAGCAAAATCAGCATCAGACCACGTATGAAAAGACACAAAGGAGTACACAATCTGTGAGACAGACGACCAGTTTTAGCCTGACTAGACATTGGATGTGCGCTTATCAGTGGTAGAAGAAGTACTTAGATAGTAAGTAATAGTAATACAAATATAGTAAAAATTGTAATAACACACTGTAAAATTAGTCCTACATTCAAAATTTTACTTAAGTACAAAAACAATTGGCAAATAAAAATACTAGTTTTTGCTACTATTAGGCAGCAGAAAGGCTAGTGTCATTGCAATGCTACTGTTAAATATACTTTATTTACTACTATCTGATTATTACTATAGCAGTCCATTTGGATCTAATTTTCATTACCATACTTATTCACATATTACTTCTTGGTAGTGTATCCCTTAACATAGTGCTGTGCAATAAAACAATATTAATTGCACTATAATTTTCCTCAATAACAATATAACAAATATTCAATAAGTTTTTAATGTACCACATTACAAATATTATTACATACTGCAAATATAATTTTTGTTAAGAAAAAGCGACTAAAACTTGTTGTGACCATAAAGAAAAGTTTAAAACCAACTCTCACTCAGAAGCAACACTGAGCCTTTATTGTTATATTTATCGATATGGAATGAAATAAAATTTTTAACTGTGATAACCTTTTTGGCCAGATATCTCCCTGCCCTATCTTAACGATATCATCATTTCAGAAACTCATAGGTTTTATATGTAAAAATCTAAATCTGAAACTAGTAAATGAAGTTTTAAAATAAATGTAGTGGATGAAAAAGAACATTTCCCTCTGAACTGAATAGGAGTAGAAGTATAAAGCAGCTTCAAATGGAAACACTCAAGTACATCAAAGTATAGTACTTGTGAGTAAATATACTTACTTTCCTGCTTTACATGCACACTAGTATCCTGGTTATGACTTGTGGAGTAATGTAAGTTAGTCTCAATACTTTCCGAGCCTGTCTACCTTGCAAGCTTGACATAACGCTAAGAGCTGCAAAGCATGGATCACATGACAGACGTAGGATACCTTCTGGTAGCCTTGCTAGCTTAACTACTTGTCCTGTAAGAATGTACCAATTAAAGAGTGCAGAACACAGCTGTTCTTCAAAAATTTGTAAAATTCATAACTCTGATATAAATGTAGTCAATGCAGAATACTCAAATGCAAAAACAATAAGCGAAGCTAAATATAGACTTGGAACACCCCTCATAAATATTCATCAACACAATTAATGAGATTTTAAAAAACACATTTATGGATCCCTGTTACATAAATTTCTTTACAATCCCTACATTACAGCTGAGAATGAAGAGGATACATCTCAGTGCCACTGTAGTAAAAACACAACAATTCCTCCTTAAATGTATTGATGAAACATTAAGAACTAAACTCATAAAACAGTATTGTAAAACCCAGCTTGTGTGGTCTAAATATAATGCTAGAAGATTAGCTCACTACTGGCAGTGATAACTCGGCTACTCGATGTAAAGTCACAAATGTAGTTTTATATAGCCTTAAACCTGTTGAACCCTGATGCTTATTCACTTGATATAAATAAACTATTGCACAATAGCAAAAAGACATATTACATAAACAGATTTTTACTAATCCTGAGCTTCATACATAAAAGAAGAAGTTAAAGAGAAGCAAGGAGAAGGACAGATGGCCTCAGTAGTATATCAATGCCATTCACTCTGTTAACCATAATAAATGATGGAGAAACTTTATATAGTTGCCACTTAAGAGTATCTATGGCACATCTTGTAATGAGGAGTAATGAATGTTCAAAATATCGTCCAAAATCACCCTGCAAGCTGTGAAAAATGATTACATGTCAGCGATGCCAATTTCACCTCAGCTGCCTCAACAATAAAACAATTCACTGTCAAATGAAGCGTAACAGCAGGTTCCATTGTGTATAATAGATAAACTCTTTATGGGACAATGCTGCCTGCTGTCTTCATTAGATTTCATTGCTAGAAATCCACGAGGAGGCGATATGATTGATGCCAATTCACAAATTCTGAGCCTGTTGACAAGCAGTTATCCGAGGAAGAGGTGAGAAATTTGTGTCATGAGGGAAACACTTGTCTCACATGACAGTTTATTAAGAGACTCTCGACACAATTTCGTTTGCATCAAGTAAACTTTACAAGTCCGACACCATGGCGGCCCTCTCTATTGGCAATGTAAAAAATATATATTAATAGTGAGACATGGAAAAAGTTTATTTTATTTAAGTTGGAACTGCCGTCCACATGATGCTTTAGGGGATGTAAACACAAATACTAATATTGTCATGGATTCCAGCCTAGATATGTTAATATTTTGGCAAAGTGGCACCATTAAAGGTTTGCTGAATTTTCTACTTTGTTACTGAGGATTTACCTCACACAGTAGGTTTGGCTCACGTCTCTCCCTCCATCTCAAAGTTCAAAACCTCTGCACTATATTAAAAAACTGAGACAGATCAAGTGCAGCTTGTAAAGTGCAAGATTGCCAATTCATACCTGAACTGCAAAACAGAACCAGTGAACATGTGGCAACAATGAACGTCGCCTGCTTGACATCGCCAACACGATTTGCTTGCGAGTTGACACTGTAGCAGTCAGGGCTCAGCAAAATCAGGCGCCAACCATCAGAGAACACAAGGTGAGGCACAATGACAAAAATGGCTGAAATTACATTGTGTTCATTGTCTATCAGATTCAATCTTTGCTTCCCTGCAGTCGCATGAAAGCACAGAGGAGAAAAAAACATCTCTCTCTCTCTAAAAAAACCAAAACACAATTTAACTCTTCCCTCTCCTTTCTTCTTCCATGCCACCAGCCTTGATAGCAATTTTAAAATAATATTTTTCACGCTTTTGCTGATTCACACACTAGCAGATATGCCTTGATCTGTTTGCATCCCTCTCAACAGGCTTGTTTTCTTAATTTGCAAAAGAGGACAATTACTGTTATTAAATGTGTGATTTAGCCATTAAGTGCCCAGGTGGGAAAGAGGTCATCTGCATAATATTGTTTGAAAAAAAGGGCTGGCCTGAGAACGAAGCTGATGTCAAGAGAACAACAATAAAAAAAAATCAGTCTGGTCTAAAGTGGAGCTCATGATTGAGTTACGATGTCAAGGAGCTCAATGTGAGAGCTCCTATTTTAGGAGAGCTCCAGCAGAGAGGAGAAGATTTAATTTAGGATTAGGAATACTCTTATTTAAGGCTCAGGGTTTGGGTTGGTTTAATCAAAGGAAGGCAGAAATATGGTCTTGATTTCTACTGGCTGCAAAGAAAGACATAAGAAGAGGAAAGAAGAGATGATAGATGGTGTGGGGAAAGTTATATCTATTTACAGGTGAAGGAAGGAAATGTATGGAAAGAAAATTAATAGAAGGAGAGAAGAAATGAAAGAAGGGAAAGGGAATAGAATGGGACATAATATAAGGAAACAATAGAGGAAAGAAAAATAAATGAGGAAATGATACGAGGGGAAGAGAACAGATGAGAAATAAGGAAAAATAGGCAAATCAAAAGAAAGGAAGGAAAGCAAGCAAATAGAGAGTAATGGAAGGAAACGAGAAAGGGCGAAGAGAAATAGGAAAATGAAAGAAAATGAAAGGAAGCAAGGTGAAGATTAAAAATGGGAAGGAGAGGAAAGAAAGGTAAGGTAATGAAGGGTAGAATAGTGAGAGGAGAAACAGGGAAAAGGAAAGGATGTAAAGAGGAGAAGAGAGATGTAAAATGAGGAGAGGCCATCTTCAGTCTGGGTTTAAGCCAGCTAAGCGCTGCTCAGAAACAGTTGGAGCTCGGAGAGGATCGAATGGGCTCAATCGAACTCAGTGTCACGGGTGGTGATTAGTGGTTTGAATTGTTACTGTTTTGTGCAGTAAGCCTAATGGATTGACAGAAAGAGGCCTATAAATAGCTAGAAAACTACTGCAGAAACCAAATGATTTTCACAGTATTGATTTCTAAGGCAAATCAATGCTCTTTAACCTGACTGGCAGCCCAAAATGACTCCTCGATGATCTGTTGAGGTGCTGGATTGAGCTGCAGATCCACAGATGGATGTCTAACACTGTGGCACTGAAACATAATGACTGATTGCATGGAGAGAGGCCACGGACACTCAGACATGGCCAGGCATGAGATGACATTATTACAGCCATCTCACGGTTATAAAGCATCTGTGTCCTGGGCCTGATGCTGCTCTTTCTTATTTATTTTTGTCTTTGCATGTTTCTGTTTCACCTTGATGCTTGCCAGCCCATGAAATCATCCTTCTCTTCATTCAAATTCTGGTCAGGAATACTTTAACAGCAGAATGGGGCATTATTTGCACATATTAATCTGAGCAGAACATCAAATAATGACCTGAAATGTGGGAAAAATGCCACAGCCCCACAGCTGCTGGATGGAGTTCCCTCACAGACCATTGCCTTTGTTACAGCACACCAAGCTATCATACAGGATGTGTCATCTAAAAAACAAACTACACATCCAGTCTTTTTCACAGAGCTCTCAGAAATATCTCCCTTCAGCCTCCATGGTATCATGCTCTAAGAAGAGAGGAATCTCCCACAACATGGCCCATAATTTGTGCACATCCAACACGTCCTCATACAAAATAGATTGTCAATGACTCAAACTACATAAATGACCATTGGAAAGTACCAGTGCCAGATGTACCAGACCTTTGTCTATACGCTAACAATAAACAGACCTCATCTGTAACACCACAATGATGGAACAAACTACCACATGTCATCAGAGCAGGGGCGTCTCTCTCTAACTTTAAGGAGCTCCTTAAAACTCCTCTCTTCCCGAGAACACTTTCTCTTATAACACCTCTAACCTCTAACATGCATTTCGGTGCTCTTCTTCTTCTATCACCTTACAATTCTCTTGTGTTGATTGGACTATTTTGTTAATCTTACTTCTTTTCATAGGATTTACCCCATCGATGCCATACGTGCTATTAGCTCTTGATAGTATTTATTGCTGCTCTTACTAGTATATATTGTCACTTGTAGATCTCTCGCTGTATTGATGCTTTGTCGATGCTTGTATGTTGTAATGTAAGTCACTTTGGATAAAAGAGTCTGCCAAGTGAGTGAAATGTAATGTAAATGTAATGGAAACACGTGGTTAATGTTGTGAAATGGTGACAGTTAGGTTTAGGCACCAGAACTACTTGGTTAGGTCTAGGAAAAGATTGTGGTTTGGGTTAAAATAGTTAAGTTAGTATAGGTCAAAGTAAGTCATGTGACGTAACTTAACTTATGTAACCTTGACCTATGTAATTTTATGTATGTAACTTAAAATAACAAAAGACTTCCTTTTTTGCACCCATCATATACTATGGGCACTAAAGGTTCGAGGTCGGTAGAGAAATGTAAATCCACTGAATGGCCATCCTGTAAGTTTTCTTTAACCCTGTAATAACTTATCATTGCAAACAGATGCTTATTTACACATGCAGCAGATAGAAAACAACTTTAGCTATCATTTGAAATTGTGTTTGCTTCAACTTCACGAATGTAAGTCCAGTATTCACTGTCTTTTAGCTCTGTTTTGGTCTCCACACTGACTCTTGGGAGAAATATCTGGGTATTTAGCTGCTAAATGCTCCCAGCTAGTTGCTAACGTTATATGACATTTGATGCTGGGCAGGAAGTGTACAGATACTTTTCAGGAGTTCTCTTTTTACTGAAAAGAACTGGAAACTATGTTAATGAGCGATGAGAGTGAAATAAAACAGTTGAAGGGCAGAAAACGAAAACATTGAGCTGAAAGATGCTAAAAAAGGCTCTATAGAGCAGAGGGGATCTGCGCAGATGGGTAAAAATTCTCTGTATTCATCTTGAGCGACTCCTTTTATATACAAATAGTTATCCATTGTTAATATAAAAATACTCATAGAAACTTAAAGCATTTCATCTGGAAGAGCTGTCTCATTCATCTTTCCTTGCGTAGTTGTAACAGTGCCTAACAAAGATTATTCTGAGGAAAGATCATTTTGGGTGTTTTAAAACTATAACAAATAACTTTCCAAAAGATTACAAACCAGTCTCTCCTCCCCCTTCAGATAGCAGACTTTCTCTTACCATCTAAATAAACAGTTCAGGACAGACTCTATTCTTGATTATCTGAAGCTTATGCAGATGCTGTTTTGCTTCATTTGATCATAACACGAAGGCAAAAGCCCAGATGTAACAAAACCAAAGATTGTTCTACCTGCTTTAATGTGCTTGAAAATGAGTATAATATATTTAAAGAGTTGATATCTGCCCTTTTTAGTTATAATATTGTCTTTATGGCTTGTCTAGAGTTAAGTTCTTAACCTACTCTCTAGGATTACCCTGAATAGTGTAATTCTTTTCATATATGTTTATGTTATATGTTATTTCATGATACCTGTTTGTGCATTTGAACATCCAGTAAAGATCCTGGTGATTTTTACTGGTCAAAAAACATTGAAAGGAAAGCAAATGCATTGTGTTTTATTAATGCAGTGACTCTGCTGGTGTTGGGAGACCTGCTCTTTTCAAAGCGTGCTGTCTGAAAGTCTCTACCCAGACTCTGTGCTGGTGAACAAGCAATGAGATTACAGAGGAACAGGCAGCTTAAATATAATTTACTTTTTATACGATCCAGAAAGAACAGCCAGTCACTGGCCACATGTTGTTTTGAAACTGTGGAAATGTGCCATTAATCAAGATCAACACACAAGTATTAAATATATACATCAAAACTGTAAAATAAATGTTTGTAAAATAAAGTGCTTTATCCATTTAACTCTACAGAGAGTGCAACTGCTTTTGCCTTGACTTCAGGTGACAGATGTGTGGAAGCAAAAATCATGTCCACCAGGCTTGTGGAGCAAAAAGAAAACCATCCCAAAAATCCTTTTAAGTCTGCTGACTGTCATGACCTGAAAGCCTTGACATATGCCTTGAATTGGCTTTCATGACATGATAATGCGACCTTCATTTCAGGTAGTTTGGAAAGCATTTTTCCCCCACTGAAGCTCAAGTTAGCAATTTAAATGTGTGTGTGTGTGTGTGTGTGTGTGTGTGGGTGGGGGGTTTGCTGAAATGCCACAGCCAATGCTATGCTTGCTTAAATCTCTACCCGAGCTCAGCAACCACACTTAAAATGACCTCTACTTGCTGCAGTGTGATAACTTTCGGGTCAAAAATTGGTTTCTGCGTGACTCCTTTTAAAAATAATTTTTGGTAATATGACAATTACAACTATGACAAATTCAAAACCACAAACAATAGCTATACATAACATAGCATCTCTCAACTACAGGAGTCAATCTCACTCATCCTCCAGTAAACGTTGACGGAAGCTTGTATGATTAATTCTATTTAATAACTTAAACTGATTTAAATGAATCTTTTTCTCCAATATGCAAAAGCTTCTTCATTACTGTTGTGGGAGAAAATTATAATGTTATCTGAATGGCCAGAAAATCTGGAGCCACAAGAGATATGCTGACATGTTCTTTAACTAATAATGATTATTTGCATTATTAATGAATCTGTTGATAATTTCATCAATTCATCGGTTAATAGTCTGGTCCATAAAACATAAAAAAAGTTTCTCAGCCTCCAATGTGACGTCTTCAAACGTGTCCTTTTGGACGCCCAGTCCATTAGAGCTGAACTTATGTTCGATTCCATCAACCTGTTTCTAAGAAAACCTGCCATCTGACATCCATTTCTCTTATGTCTCCCTCTCTAGCAACCTCACAGCATCGTCCAGCGGCGCCTGCTGGAGGGAAACATCACGCGGCTCCGAGGGGAGGCCCGAGATCCAAGCTCCAGGGTTCGCTCCCCGCTGGCCGACACCAAGGATGGACCTGCTGACGCCGAGGAGAGGAGCGAGAGCACAGCCGATGACTCCACAGAGGAGAGGGAGTCTCTGGAGGAAAGCGAGAGGAGCCTACGGTCAGACGAAGAGGACGACAGCAGCGAAGCTGGAGCCAGACAGACAGCTGAGAAGATTGAGGGCACGGAGAACTCCACCCTCCTCACAGCTCTGGTTGTTCAATGCAAGGTAGCCTACTGCACCGTGTAAATGTACTATGCATGTCTTTCCCCGCTTACATTCAATGCTTTGACACTTTCTACTATTGTATAAAAACTGAAAACAAGAGAGGATACAAAGACAGCATCATTCTGCCTGTATGAGTCATCACTTAAAGCCCACTCCTCATTTATTTTCCTTTTTCAACATATCAAAAGCTTGGCAGTACCCAAGTAGCTGTATGGTTGAATCAGAACAACAGATAACTGAGTCATGGTGACTGAAAGTCCAACCTGGTTAACAGGTGCACGTGGATCCAGAATGGATTAAATCTAGATTGCAGGGGATAACAAGTGCACAGTGTGGGCCGCAGGACAAAAACTGGAAAAACAATAAGAACAAATTGGCATTAATATTTGTACAGTGCTGAAACCTATTAAGAAACAGGTGACCTGGTATTGCCCACTTGCATCCCATGTTGGCTCTTGCAGCCCCCTTGAGGATGACTGCTCATTTGACTGAGCATCGATGCAGTGGCAGCCTCACATAAACCTTTTTTTTTATTTTTATTTATGTCTGCAAACCTCAGCTATTATGTTACTGAGGCTTTGAATCTGTGGCCAATAGTACTTATCAGCTGGTGGTCACATTGTGCAGTATTCTTTTGTCCAACTCATATGTTAACAAAATCTTGATATTGCCGTAGGCTAAATGGATGTCACTGTGGAGATTCACCAGAAAATACAAAATGCATCAAGATGTATGCTGATTAAATTGCTGGTCTTTTGAGAAGACACTGTGGTGAACTCAGATTTGTTTATTTAAACACCACCCAACGATCAGTATTATACGAAAAATCCACTTAAAGAACAGAGGAATCAGGGTTTGAGCTTTCGGTTGCTCGCTGTAGACCTGTCCTCAGTGTGAACTAGGGCACCAGAGTGCCTATAAAGATGACAGCACAGCAACATGCACACATCAGTGATTGTGGACATTGTGCACTAGTGAGCAAAGGAATTGGTGCATGAGCAAGCTGACACCACTTAGCCCTCATTTCCTGTCAACTCTCTACTAGCTATCAATAAAGTCTAAAATACGCTGTATTTAGGATAAGCATTAAGATAAGGGACATTCTTGAGAACACAAGAAACATATTTTTAAAAAAGATGGTCAAAATGTATGCAGAGAAATACTGGCAAGCCCACTTCTTTTAAACTCCACATCCCAAGTTTGTAAAACCCACACACACACTTTCTAATAATAACTTCAAGACATACACCCGATCTGACATAACCATGATGACATCATGACCTAGATTATGTCATCAGTGTTGTCATCAGAGCCACAAAATACAACATGTAAACAACTGCTTTACTGAGTAGTAGCCTTTGCGACAAGTAAACCAATCGGCATGTGTAAAATCCCCTGATTTTACACATGTCCCTTAAATAAATAAAGCTAAACCCAACAAAACTGTGACTGAAGCTAGTCAAAAGTCTACATTTGAGAGTGAAGCCTTGTAGCATTTTAAACAACCCCTGGGTTGGGATTGATGTTGGATAAAAAACAACAGAGTTGAAACAGATAAATGAGGAACACTAAATAGTTCAAGTTGAAAGGATTAATTAAGCTAGTGATGTTTTGAGCACAAGGCTCTTCCTCAGACTTCTGAAGGCTATTTGGTGTGCACATTTATCTGTTTCAACTGATTACAGAATAACTGACATTACATAACAGGTAGAAAGGGCAGGTTCTTTCCCTCACACTTGAGTTTTAGTCTTACAACTGATAATGATTATAAAAGCAATAAAACATTTCTACTTTGTTTATTTGTTCTGTTACAATATATAGATTTTAAAACTGTTTAATGGTGAAAGGTTTAAATAATTGATTTGTTGACTGACATCAAATTAACTGACAGCAATTTTGACAACTGATTACTCATTTACAGAGCAATTTGCTGCTTTTATCAATTTTATATAATTAATTAAATACAGATTGAGGTTGGACTGTTGATCAGACAAAAGGAGCAATCTGAAGATCCCTACTTGGACTTAAGTATAGACTTTTTTTTTTTAATATATTTTCTGACATTTATAGACTAAACTATTTAGTGATTAATCAAAACAATAATGCAAATATCAATACATAATAAAGAATAAGCATTCTTTTATCAAATGATCTGTTAAATCTAATCAAGGAGCAATATTAAATACTTAACCTACTAGGGGCTAAAGAGAGGATTTTTTGGCATTTTGGATTGTGATTAGAGATAATTGCCACTGTGTATCACACCAAGGACGAACACATTTTTTATCATTTGAAAGAAATCAATACAGTGATCCAGCTGCTATTCCCTGTGGGGTATGTGGTATGTAGCACAGCTTCTGCATACGTGAGTGTATTTAAAATTAGTAGACCACTTGGGACTTTTCTGGTAGATTCAGCGCTTTCCCCTATTACTCATTGTTTTTTTTGCTCAGTTTTATCATCAACTTATTAAATGCAAAGCGTTCCTCAGTTACTCATTCTGCAGCTATTTTTATACTTCAGGGAGAGAGAGAGAGAGAGGGATTTCTGCAACGACGGGATGGAGACAAAAGAGCAGGTTTGTGGGGCTGCTGATAAGCCAGTGTGCCTGTGAGGACAAAGGGGGCTCAGCTCATTCTGTACAGAGAGTGAGGAATCAAAACAAGGCTCATGGAAACTGAACATGTTTATTTCTAAAGGGGGAAATATCCTCGGGTCAAGTGGATAAGGTACTGATTTATGATGGAGAAGACCAGGAGAGAAATATATAAAGACATGTTCTCGGGAACCAGGATGTGAGCTGGACAGTAAAAAACCCAGTAGATGTTATAAAATATCTTATAAGGTACCTAATATGACCTGTTATATATAATCTGTTTTTGGCTATTCTGATATTGTGGTTTGAATCAGGGATTACTCGGTTCATCAGTACTGATTTTCAGAAGCTTTGTCCTTTAATTTAGTCAATTTATGAAGGTATGCTCCTTCTAAAATGACTGATGACATTTTGAGTGTTTAAAATGATTGCATTTTCAAAAATCCAGTCAGGCAGTATTAGCTTGCTTAGTATTCATACCTTGTGTCAAGGTCTAGTATTTTGACAGCTCTGCCTGTGAGGACTTTAACCTTGTTCCATAAATGATAAATAAAATTACAAACTGTAGTGAACTGAACTACAGTTTGTCTGAAAGAAAAAAAATAAGACTATAAAGTTGTGTAATAGGATCTATTTGTATATGATAGTGGAAAAACATCTAATTTATACATGGTGTGATACACAGTAAACAGTGTGGGGGTGGTGCCAGCATACTGCTTATCTCACAGGCATGCAGAGCTGCCATATGTTCTGAACACAGTCTTCATTACCATTACTTAAATGTTCCCCCACAAATGTGTTCCTACTTGTTTACAGGTTGCATGACATCAAGTATGAGGAAGCTGAACATAACAAGGCCATTACAGATTACAGTTCCCACCATTACAGTCTGCTACAGTATAGACTTTTCTGCTTCCCATGAAATGTGTTTATTTGACATGAAGTGCCCTGAAGGCAAGTGAGAGACTGTGAGATGCAGAAGAAGATAAATGTCAGTGGAAATTAGGACAAGCTGTCTGTTAGCATTACTAATGTAAACTCTATAGCTTGAATTATGGAAAAAGAAAACGTGAAAGATTAAAAAAACGAACAGTTATTTTGGAAACACGCTTATTTTGGCCATGACGTAGCGCAAGCATGTTAAATAAGATGCTACAGCCAGGAGATGTTTAGCTTAGCATAAAGACTGAAAAATGGGTAAATAAAGTTCAAGGCCGATTTTAGACTTCAGTTTCTGAAGTATAAAGGGCTAATAAGTGAACTTTAGATGTGTACTTTTGAACTTCAACAGAACCAGGATAGCTGTTTCCCCCTTCCAGTCATTTTCATTCAAGCTAAGCTAAGCTAAACTAACTGGCTCCTGGCTGTAGCTTTATATTTGACAGACATGAAAGTTAGTATCAATCTTCTCATCTAACTCTTGGCAATAAAGAGTGAATGATATATTTCCTAAAATGTCAAACTGTCACTTTAAACCTGCAAAACATACTTTGTGGGGACTTTGTGGCAGCAGAAACAAGCTGATATGACATTCTTGTTAGCACACAGGTGCCTATTTACATGTACTATAGATATGTTTCAACATTATAGAATTCACTTGGAGCCGTGTTTGAGTCCAGCTGATGAATAAAAGCACGATATTCTTTCTCTTTCTCTTTTTGTATCTGGCTCTTTAACTACTTATATGCTCCATATGTTCACCATATAGCTGCTAACGATCTAGTTTCTAATTCTGTCTGCTGTTTGCTTAATTGCTGAAAATGCCTTCTGCTTAAAATGACTCTGAGAGCAGTAAGATGAACTAAAACATTAATGTGTTGGCCAGAAAACCAAAAAAGTGAGTTGAAAGATGTTACAAAGCTCCATAGAGCTGAGGGGAAGCTGAGCTGAGGGCAATTAATTCACATTCAAAATATTGCTTATAGCCACTTTAAAGATAATAATAATTATTAACCCTGCAACGCATTGAGTTTTGAGTTTGTATAATTAATCACGTGACTTGTCATAGAAGATTTGTTTGGCTGACTAATGAGTTAATGTACGTATGATTCGCTTGGTTAATATTTTATGCTCTATATGCTTTTGAGATCATTATGTCTGAAAAATCAAAGGTCACTCAACAAACTCAAGAATCAGCATTGAGTCAGCGACATGAACATAACAGATCAGTTAATAATTCAAAAAAACAGACTCATGTGATCTGTAATGATACACAAAATGCCCCTGTTAGTTTACTTTCTTACTTTATTTTACAGTTTTTGCAGTTTCACAAGCGTTCAGTAGTTTTCAAAGACTCCCCAGAGTTGCGTTCATGTGCTGTTGTGATTGGCTCTTTCCACGTGAGCTGTGGTGCCAGACTGAAGTGGAAAATCACACTGTGACACCAAAATCCCCCCTCTGTCTTCCCCTTCAGTGCTGCGAGACTGAAGTCAAGGCATCCATCAGCACCGGCAGCCAACATAACCACATCTCCACCTCCTGCTGTCAGAGGCTGGGGTAAGAAACACCTCACGCTAAACTGCAAACGCTTACAACACATACATCACCTGCCATGGTCTAGAGCTTTTAAAGCAGTTTACAAAGTGCTTTGGCAATCAAATCAAAAGCAAATACTGAACACTGATAAAAGTTAAACCAAAAAAACTGTAAAGAAAGCAGGTTAGGAATAGAAAGCACATAATTCAACATTAAACCAACTGGCTGAAAACAAAGCCCTAAGGAGACATTTAATCCTTAAAGGCCTGAGATCATTTTAAAGAAAATATATTAAAATGCCAGTGAACAGGATGTGACATTTTGTTAAAATTAAAAGCTGCTAAAATCAGTTTACTGTTTACTTTTGATTGACATTTTAATTTCTGCGAGATAGCTAGTGTATAAAATGACACGTTCTAGAAAGTTTTTGGTATTTGAAGATATTGTTTTGTGTGTGTGTTATAAGGCTGGTGCCCAGTCAGGACAGTTCACCATGTGGTGCGAGCAGCTCAGTGACAGGTTTGCAGCTGCAGCTGGGCAGACAGACGGTTGAGTGTTCAGCCTATGTCAAAGGTAAGAATATTAAGTTGTGCTATAGTGTTGATTCAAGGTAAATAAATTTCATCTAATTGAATGATTTGAATCTTTAGTTAATGAGTTTACAGCCATGCTAGTGGCTCTGTTAGGCTGTACTTACCCAGAGTGGTGCTTTTATGTGTTAATATCAGCATGCTTTATGCTCACAATGACAATGTGAAGATGCAGAAGTTTAGCAGGTGTTCAGCATCTTGCTTTAACGTGTTAGCATGCTAACATTAGCTGATAGGCACCAAACATAAACTACATCTGACGGTGATGAGACTGACATTTGTTTGGCTGGTTTCTTGTTGCAAACCAAAGTATTGAACAAATACAAATTTTAAAGGGACTACAAAGTTATTAAACTGCATCCTAAGTTCAACAATGATGAAGACACTTGCAAATGACAAGCTAAAACATACTTTGGTGTTTCATTAATACCTCTTTAATTAAGATTTCATTAAACTCTTCCTGTTTTTTCTTTACAAAATAATGAAAACACAGACAAAAGGAAAGATATCGGGTAGATAACAACATGTAGATCATATTCCAACAGTTATTATGATATTTCACTCAAAACCTCAACTGGTGCTGATGATTTTCCAGTTGTTAAAACACATTGGTCATATGTGTAAAGGCTACTGCAACTCTAGTAGAAAAATACAAGTTCACCTTCTGTGTAATTTCTGCAGAAATTCTGTTAACAGTGATTTTGAATTGGATATGTGCTTGTCTCTGTATTTATCATTCAGACACTACATCCTACCATGCATTGTAGCACCCAGGCAGATATAACCATTAAATAAAAAGACATCTAGGTCAACAAGAATAAGTAAAATATGTAATTAAACAATATTGTCAGGCAAATAAATGCTTCTTTTATGGATATTTTCCACTTTATATTGCCAGTACAACACAAAAATATTGTATGCACTCTTAAAGCTTTCACATCTGCTGTAACATTGCCAGGTACCTTCTTTTGAGGGAAAAAGTGGGAAGATAATTAACATGAACAGTAATCATCTCAGTGGCTGAGCAGACGAATAAGGAAGCAAACTTCATAAACAGAAAATCCAAGTACTGGATACAATGGAGACAATGTTTACTGAGGGATATAGTGTGATTGATCGATCAGATTCTTATGACAAATTTTGGTGATAAGAGGTCATCGATGCTACTTGTTACAGTCACTGCATTGGTTCAAAGAGAAACAACATCAGCTGCAGATAATACAAGAAAGTACATCTGCATCATCTGTGTCCCTCTGCATCACTATGCATCTCTGGAAGGGAATACGGGAGACGGTTGTTTCCTTTCCTTGCATTCAGCTGACCAATCAGTCTGTTCTGCGGGGGTTTTCTTTCTAGTTTTGTAAGAAATATCACTTCCTGTGCAGGTGAGCATATTTCCAGAGAAAGCTCTTCATGGATGTTTAGAACAGCAAGCGTAAACACTTTGTTGAATAGGCGCTATAGGAGATGTGCTGGTATACCCGATTTACTATATACCATGGTGAAACATCATCATTTCAGTGACTATCACTGCACAGCAACCTGCCATCAATAGAAGTTTTATTTTGAATAGCTACCTTTGTACTGGTGAAACAGAGGAAGAGCATCCACAGCAGGACTACTCAGCTACTCTGGCTGAGACTTGCTTAGCCAGTAGTCCTGCTGATGCTCGGCTATGGATGTTGTATAATGAGCAAAGGATAAAGACTATGGTCCTCAGTCCATCACTGTTATCTTCTTTTCTGTTTCCAGTCTTTCACACATGATTTTAACCATTATCACCCAAAATATATCAGAATAAAAACATGAATGGATGAAAGAAACCTAAAAGACATTATATAACATCAAAAGTAGTAACTTGCTTTTGTTTACTGTGTTTTTAGTGTATTTGTCCAACAAAGCTGCAGTATACAGTTCATGATTTAATAAAAATCTAAGGCAACTATGGTATAAAGTCAGATATTTTTGGCCACAAAATGTGATTGGCAAATCATTAAGGTGAACATGAATTGTTCAAAAATATTTATTTGTTCCATCATTGAAAATGTATACTAAAGAAATAATTATAACATTTTGGTAAAATACGCTTATTTGCTTTCTTGGTGAGTGTTGGAGGGGAAGATCAATACCAGTCTCAAATGTGAAATATGATTCCACAGCCTGGAGAACGTTAGAGTAGCAGAAAAACTGGAGCAGAAGTTTTAAAAACAAAATCAGCCTATCAGCACCTCTTAAGCCCACTAATTAACACATACACTGTTTTTTTATGGATTAAACAAACCACATATAAAGTGTTAATTAGTGAGCTTTAGAGGTGCTGACAGGTAGATTATATCACGTTTGTGCAGAGCCAGACTAGCTGTTTCCCGGTTTCTAGTCTTGATGCTAAACAAAGCTAACCGACTGTTGGCTATAGCTTCTTATTTACTGTGTGAATCAGAGTGGTATCTAAATCTCAGAAAGTGAATTAATGTATTTCAAAAAATGTATTTCCAAAGTATTTCTTCAAAGTCAAATCTTATCTCCATAAGATCCGAGCCGCAAACCATAAAATAAAAGAAATATTATTGTGTCCTCATTTGGTCAAAAAAGCCCTCACTTTGAAGATTTATCCTCGTTGTTTCGAAGAACATTTGGTCCTCATAAAGATAAAAGAACAAGACTACACACAATTATTTATGTTCTGCAGTCCCATGCCCAGCGTCTGACTCTTTCACGGATATTAAATTCTCACTCGTCTCCAAAACACTCACTTTGCTGCTACAAAACTCATATGCACCTTCACATGTACATACACTTATCAGCACTCATTAACACAAGAATGAATAATTTAGTTGTGTTGATGATTTAATGTGGATTATGGCTACTGTGTGGGTGTTCAGACGAGGGTGTTGCTGAAGGGGAACTTGAGCAGTTATAAAATTCAGCTTCTTTTCTCTTTTCTACCCCTCTCCCCTTATCTTTCTTCTTTCACTTTCAGAGGATGAGGCGTTTGAGCTGTGCCTGGGTCTTCAGACTCTGTTGGAACTTAAAGTAAGGCCATTATTTGCTTTGCTAATATTTGCTGTTCCTTATCATGTGTCTTTCTGTGTGTGTTTCTTTAAGAACCTGCTGCCTAAAATAGTCACAAGGTTTTAAATAGGCAAAAGGGGAGAAGAAGAAGAAGAAGAAGAAGAAGAAGAGTTATTTACATTTAAGGGGGATAGATGGAGGCACAAGCTCACATTCTTAAACAGTGATATCCTGGATGTGGCGTTATCTGGGAGAAAGGCTGGGTGGTGTTAGTTTAGTGGCACAGCTTTCTGTTAGATGCCCACTGTGCAGGTAAAACCCACATAAGAACGAATTGAGGACATGTTGTGTGCAAGGATTTTGAATTTGAAAATGCAATTTAAACCCCATAAAAAGACTATCTGGCAATCTCTTTTTTAATTTCTCTCTTATGTCAGCATTACATGTGCAGCATCTGGTTAATATCTCTAAATCGAATTAGAGTGGGACTTGAGGGCATAAAAGGAACACAAGCTTTAATTTTGTAAATTAGCCCTTAAGGACTTTGTAATGCAAGACAAACATTTCCTTCCAAGCTCAATCCTGTACCTATCGGCCATCCTTTAACAATATAAGAATGAATTAAAATCAATGGCGTAAACTGTTAAAGGTTTTATTGAAATGTTGTGTAACACAGGGACTGCAAAAGCAACTTATGCCTGCTTTCTACTGAAGGACTAATCAGAGTTACTAAATGTCATCGTCACGTTAAGCCCCTCTAAGTGGAGAATTTTTGGGTGATTCTGATGGTATATGATTAGTTTTTCTTTATTTTGAAGCAAAATGACAACATTTCCTAGTTTGTGCTGCTCAGACGTAAAGATTAGCTGCTCTTTTGTGCTTTACGTTTTAATAAATGAAAAAATTTGGGTGATTTAAAGACATCACCTTGAGCTTTAGGAAATTGTGAACAGCATTTTTCTTCTTCTGACTTTATTGACCAAATGATAATCAAATTAATTCATAATGAAAATAATTGTTGCATTTGCAGCACTTGAAAATGTACAACCACAGAGACATTAGGTGCAGACTATGTGTTACTCAGATTCATCTCATTCATCTCAGCACCCTTGGCAGCATGTCGAGGAGCTGCGTGTGTTGCTAACACAGTGTCATGTATGTCACTGGGAGTTTAGATAGACAATATACAAAGTTCTAATTGGATGCATACTGATGTAAGAACTATGCAGACATGGGGATGATGATTCAATCAGAAGTGTCGTCTTAAAATTGCTTGAATTGTCCGTCACACAGTCCAAAACCCAAAGATATTCAGATTACAATGATAAAAAACAGAGAAAAGCAGCAGATCCTCACATTTACAAAGCTTAAAAGTAATAATTTTGCTGTTTTTTTCTCAATGAATCCAAAAATTTGATTATAAAAATAGTTGCTTATTAAAAGACTAACTGTCTCAACTCTATAAGGGATAAACATACAGACCACACTTAGAGTGAAGAACAATACTAATCTGATCATGAAATGCGGAGGTTCACAACTTTCAAACAAAGCAGGCTACTAATCAAGTGATTCTCAGATCGTTAACTTAAGAAAAATTTAACAGGCCTGAATGGGGTAAAACCACCTAGTACTTCACAAGAATATATGAATAATTATAGAAAAGCCTGAAAAATATAAACATTATTTTGCACAACAGAAAAAAACTACTGACCCCTCAGATTTGTCTTGCGACCCTTATCCGGAGTCCTGACCCCTATCTTGGGAACCACTGATGTGGTATTAATAATTATGTTTCACTGTGTGTGTCCTCTCAAAGTGCTGCCTGGACCTGAGCAGTCGGGTCCTGAAGCTGCAGGGCTGTGGCGAGGAGCTGCCTTTCCTGAACCCTTTGACAGACAGCCAGTGCCAACACGACACCAACGAGAACCTGTGAGCCCGACTCAGCGACCACTTTCCTCGACTCTCGACTGGTTGCAGCAAAGTGGCGCGATGCCGTTTGTGTCTGGACCGTCCGATCACACACTGCCAGAGCATGGATGAGCATTCGCCAACGTCGTTCTTGAGTTTACATCATTGTGTTTGTAGAATTATGACTTTCACCATGATTATCTCTTATATTAAATTAGTCTAGTTTACAGAGCGGATGAAAGCCACTTATGAGCCAATCCAATCTCTGAGTCTAATCATTCTTTATGATTATAATGTATATTGAAACCAGTTCCTCTGTTGAGCAGATTGGATACACTGATGCTCTCTAAAAGGGAAAACCATTATACTCATTTAAAGTGAACTTTAGTGGAATATTTTGTGATTTGGCTGTACGAAAATTACTTTTAATCACAAAAGTAAATAAAAAAGTGTTCATTTTAAACCTTATCGTTTCAGTTTAGATGGTGTTAAAGGAATAGTTCTATATTTTGGGATACATATGAGAAGATACCACGCTGAAGCTGGTTAGTTTAACTTAGCATAAAGACTGGAAACAGGTGAAAACAGCTAACCTGGCTCTGTGTAAAGGTAACAAAATCCACCTTTGAGCACCACTGAAGCTCACTGATTAACATATTCCACCTCTGTTTAATCTGTATAAACACTAAAATGTAAAAAACTTCAAGTTTTGGTTTTATGGTGAAGGAAGTCTACACCTGGCTGAGAAATAGTCTTGCACACATCCCCCATTTGAATTAATTTTAAAGCAATAATGTTTTCATACAACTGGACTAAGGGGGTTCAGTTTGGTTGAGTTTGCATTTGCTACCATTTGGAATGAAACTGCACATTTCAACCATTTATCCATGACTTTTAGCTTGAACTATGTAACAGTTTATCTGATATATAAAGTAGATTATTTTCCTCCTATTTAGCAGTTACTTTTAGCTTAGTATTTCAACAGTTTATCCATAAATTTTAGCTATTTCAACCATTTATACATTACTCTTAGCTAACTATGAAAGTGTCTCGCCATTACGTTTCGATTATATGCATTATATATCAAATGTTTTGCATTTAGCTATATATAACAACTGTTTTGATGCATTTGCTCGCTTGCTAACTAGTTTTCACACGCTCTCAATCACTGGATAAAAAAACAAAATATAACATGTTAATGAGTAAGCTTAAGAGGTGGTTGTAGGTGGATTTTGTTAACTCTGGAAGTAAGCCGTTTCACTAAAATCTGCTGGCTGTAGCCTTACATTTATCCAAAAGTTGTGTAACAAAGCATATTTACCAAAATGTTAAACTAGTCCTTTAAAAATGAACAGGCCTCATCTAAAAAGTTTCGGTACTCAGGATGCCCTTTCCAGTGTGTTAAAAAGACATTTTGAGAAGTTTTTTGAAGTCTTGTTTAATTAGGTTGGGGTCAGGCTACCTCCTTAAGAGATTAAGATGGATTCTCAGCTGGATATTGAAAGACATCTGAGGAAAATGCCAATTTCTGATGTACTTATATTCAGCTTTGTAAAGCCCCTTAGCTCTATATTTCCCCATCAGAAGACATACGTTTTCCAAGAGCACATTTCCAGTCTATCATGATAAATTACAGTAGTTCTCTCTAAATCCCTTCTAATAAAAATAGACTTCAGGCCAGCCAGCAAAACATGACTCAGACTCAGCTACAGAAATATAAAAACATTCCATCTGCATGACTTTGTAAAGTTCTGCCTTTGTATAAGTCTGCATGTTTGTGTACTAGTCTGATTGTGTCACGTTGAACGTCTGAAGGGGCTGTATGTGTGTGTTTATGCGTGCATGTGTGTGAGTTAGGAGTCCGAGCAGGGTTTTTCTGCCTTGTTTTGGCTTTTGTTTCACATGGGAAAAAAGTGGAATAGGATCTTCCCCAAACCGGTCCAACGAGCTCCGGTCACAACAAGCTGCCAAAAGCCGACCCCAGCGGCCTTCCCTCTCTGCCTCTTTGAGGAGATTCTCATCACTCGTCTGAGGCTGCGCTCTGTGCCAAGGCCCCTCTTAAAGCTCATCTATCTCTTTATTCAGAGGACGGGTCTTTGAACTTTGTGTATTTACCACCATTTTCGGCTGATGTTATTCACTTTGGCGCCTCATGTTTGCTGATTTACCTGTCACAAGAGCAAGAAAACAACTCACCACCACAGTAACACCTGCCTCTCATCTCTCAGTGTTTTAAAGGTGTGGAGAATCAATAACTGCCTCAGCTCATGCTCTGCTTTAATAACACCTCAGCCGTGCCATGCTTTTGACTGTGCTACAGTATCCATCTAATCTCTTTGTGGAGGATTGGTTTGTTTCTCTTTGATGTACTAGTGACCTTCCTACGCCGTACGAGAGTAATCGATGTATGACAGAAATTTATTTTTAGTGTTTCTCCTCTTCTGAACAGTATTTTCTCTGCCTAATAAAGTATGTATTCTGGCTAGCCCCGTTTGTGTTCATCATTTTAATATTAACTGACACAGCGCAGGGGAATGATGGGCCTATTTGGAAACATTAAGTGAAAGAGCAGCCGTTTAAAAATTTCCAATCTCCATCTGTCTGAAAAATGTGATTCACCAGACGGGTTGTGGGAGAGCTCCACTAGGAGACAGCCAGTTTTATTGGACCTCACATTGATTCCCATGGTCTGTACTCGCAAAACAACCTTGTATGTGCCCCTCTGGTACATCCTGCTATATAAAGAACCTTGTCATGTCAGAACAGAGAAAGCAGACGTTCCCACAGCACCATGGGGTTTTTGGCAGTTGACCCCTTTGACCATTTACGCTTCCCATATTGCATCATTGCCCTTCTTCTGTAACACAGATAGAAGACAACCCAAGTCTGTCAGAGTAAGTCTCAAGTCTGGTAGCCCTGTAGGGCAAATTCCAGTTTTCAGCCGGACGGGCTTTACAGCGGGTGATTAAAACTGCTCAGAAGATCACGGGTATCCATCTCACTAGCATCAGTGATATCGGTAAGGTGAGGTGTCTACGCAGAGCCCAAAGGATACTACAGGACAGTACCCACCCAGCCACAGCCTGTTCACCCTGCTGCCTTCTGGGAAGAGATATAGAAGTTTCTGCTGCCACACCACCAGACTGTAGAGCAGCCTTTTCCCCCAAGCTATCAGACTCTTAATCTCAAATTCATCCTCAGCACTGCTCCATTGATCATTGAATATAGTTTATTTCTATTTACCATTTTTATAATTGCTTCTATATTAATGTATAGAAGTCTGCTATGTTGCAGAAGGGAGTTACAAAGCTCAGTTTCATTATACAACCTGTTTTTACATAACTGAGACCCAAGTCCTTTCTATGCACACGCCTAATGACGCTCAGGTGCTAAACTGATTGCTAAATTAGATAAAATCTGATTACAATACCAAATATTTGCATGGTACAGACATCTCAAATTTGAATATTTGCTGTTTTTCTCCATTTCATATCGTTTTAAATTGAATATTTTATTCTTTGCTGTTGGTTGGACATTTGAAGACTTCTCCTTGGCCTCTGAGATATTGGGAGAGGCATATCTGTCTGTTGCTATCTTGTTCCGGCAATTTACCAGGCCCAAATGTGACAAGTCCTCATTTTTGTGATTTAAAGCAAAAGTCTACCCCTGTGCTGTAGCATCTGATGCGATGTATATATCAGATGCCACTGTGACAAGCTCACAAAAAACAATATTACACTCCAAAACTAATGAGACCAGATGCTAAATCCTGAAGGTGTACAGCTTAAGAAATGTCTAACAAAGTTGGTCACAACAGTAGACATCCTCATTATTTTTGGGGGTATTTCATTTCTGTTTCGACACGGCTGTTGCCTCACAAAACAGCAATCCACATTCATCTTGTCAGAGCTGTCAGGCGATGCTATTTTCTGTTGGGCTCTGTGTGACAGCTCCCAGCACCGGTAAGCCAGGGAACACGGGGAAAAGAACATTAGAGGAACACGAAATTACAACAAGCCTTGTTAGAGAAGACCCCCTCAATACGCCCCCTCCCTTGTTTTTAGTCACTCTGCACACCACATCCTGTTAACACAGCAGGTAACTCCTTTGCTTGGAAAGTACGTTAGTCAAGTGCTCTCAGAGAAAACACACTGTGGTTGTGCTTTTCATTTTTGCATTGGTGCCTTTAGATAAATGCATAGCAAGATGGGTCGTGTCAAAACCACAGACTGATCACTTGAGACATCACCAGTCACAAAACGGAACAAGAAAAATTGTATAGTATTCTCATTTAGAGGGCAGATCTTGACAAGATTTTGCAGTAGAGGGGGCACATTGTTACTGCAGAAAGGGATGACTAATATAAATCTCCACCCGGAGGACTAAGCACACACAGATACATGGTGATCTCTCCAGGCTTTAAGTATCCATGAGGAATTAATTCTCTGAGGTTACACAGGCGGACCTGCAGTACATTGCCTGCGAGTTTACCCACCCATGTAATTGTATTTATGGGTAATTATTGGTGCACAAGGTCAGGTTAGGAGTAGAATGTGGAAATGCCTAAACAATAAAACAACTAAACATTGCATAAGTTATAGTTATTGTATTCATGTCTCTGCTCCGACAGTAATTGCAGAGTCATGAATAAACAGATACATTTCATTAGTTTTGCATGTATTTGTTCATAAACGACAATATAGAGAGCATGAAAATTAAACAATTCGACCTGGTGCTGGTGCTAGATGACAAATTACAGAAAAATGATAAATTATAGATAAATTACAGGATCACAAAAGTGACTACACCCCATTCTGAGGGCATACATGTGTGTAATAAATTTCCACCCAGTATTTGTTCAAATATTTCAGTCTGAACCAAAGTGTTGGACTGAATGACCAACCAACTTTGCAATGCTATGCTATTAGCTGGCATATAAAGCTCTTCTTTGCAGTGTACTTTTTGGATTTATGCTCTACTTCACATGATTACAGGCTGTGGAAGGCTACTGTGGGCAGAAGGACTTTGCCTTTTGTCACAGACCTTTGATATAGGCTTAGCCCACTCCTCCAGCCAGACCCTCATCACAGCCTGGTTATTTACTTTTCCTGTCACCAGAAATAGCTTTCTGTCTCTATTTGGCCTTCATCTCCATCAATAGCATCTTCTCCCTCTTTGCATTACTCCATCTGGTGAAGCCTTGCGTGCACGCACACGCACACGCACGCACACATGCACGCACGCACACATGCCCCGCAGGCTTGATTAACTCAGTGGGAATGACCCACAAGCATTCACGCCAGAGCGTGAGGTAGGGATAATGCTAGAGGAATATTGATCAGACCAGGTCCTCTATGGTGAAGCAGCTGTTATGTAACGCAGTGCCAGTGAGAGGGAGATCCTCCATGGAGGGTTTGAAACAACACAATGAAAACATTTAAGTAGAAAGATTCACGTAGAAATTAACATGCAAGTCTATAATTTTAGACTGTAGGGAATTCAGGCAGTAGAAGACTTCCACAATCATGTTGTGTCTGTGTTTACCTGCTGGCCATGTTAACATTAATTTCAAAGTACTGTTGCTGACGGGGAATTCAGACATTAGAGATGTATTCTGTCACATCCTGAAGCGTTGGACAGGTAAAGCTTGTGAACTGTTGGCCGCTATGGTCCAAAGTAATTGCATTTTAAGAGACAGACAGTAGATGGCAGGAACTTCTGCAAAAAACATCGCTAAAACAATGCTATTCCTAAGCTCAGCTACATTAGCAACCAACAACTCCTTCCTGTGGGAGAAACATTCTTATTTTTCTTGCTGTATAAAAAATCCTGTGTCATAATTGACTGTACTGCTTCACAGAAAAGACTTCCCTCATGTAGAAAAATGATGTGGGATTAATTAAAACATTATTTTTCTGTTCAGCCTTGCATGGACTTCCTTTCATACTGCACTGATCAAATCACTGGTTAGGATTTTTAACTGCAGCCATAACATATATTATATAATAACCAAACACTCTTTATAATCAAGCAGCCAGTCAGACTGAAATCTGCTGAGATAAAACCACTGGCTATTAAAACTGCCTGTTGTGCTGTTCATCCTGCAGCTATCCCCCACGGAGCATGAGGGGATGATGAAACGCAGCAGAATTAAGCCTGACGCAGACGAAATTGGGTGCTGTTTATCAGTGGTGTCAGTTCCCTCACTGGCTTGAAGCTGTAGATGGAACGTGACAGAGATTGTGCCAAGCCCCCTCCTCCCCTTTAGAGGCTGGGGGTTCAACTGTCACATCCTACAGTGCCACCAGGACCAAGCATGGGCACTGAGCAAAAGCAGAAGAAAGGGATGCTCATGTAAACTGGCAGGAGTGTTGTAGAGAAATTAAGTTGAGTTAAGTTGAGTTAAGCAGCACAATGTGACGTATTTCAATGCAGAAACATTGCTAAATACGGCCTAAAATACGACCACAATGAATCAGTCTCAACAGAAGTGGTGGAAGATGTACTCAGATCCTTTACTCAAACAAAAGTACCAATGCAAAAATGTAAAAATACTGCATTGCAAGCACAAGTCATACATTTAAAATACTACCTAAGTAAAAGTACATAAGTAATGTAGCAGCAATTTTTTAAAAGTATTTATAAAAGTAGAATTTTACTGCTGTTTGTTTGAACTACTTTAAATCATGAAGTCCAGTCCCAACCTAGGGGTAAGCTCCTTCCACAACATAAAGCTGAAGGGCTGTGAGATGATTAATGGGGTTGAAAAAACAAAGTTTCTCCCAAGAACAACAACAGCAGTGTTCATTTCAGCTAATGCCCCAAAAATGACAACTTTAGGTTGTAGTTTTTGACTCTTGTCCATTGGAAGCAGTAATATGACGTTATTTTTGAGTCATACCAACTAGATCAACACGATAAGCTTTTTTGGGGGGATGGAGGTTTTCCTTTTTCGAAGAAAGGGTCTGAGGACAGAGGGTGTCATATGCTGTATAGATTGCCCCTTGAGGCCAATTTGTGATATCGGGCTATATAGATAAAATTTACTTTTCACTGCGAACAGCAGTCCATGTTGTTCACAGTCAACATGGATATCTTTTAATCATGTCCATAACTGTTCCCTACTCCTGACGACTTGTTTACTACTGTAACCATGACAGCAAAGGTCCCCTAACGTTTACAAAGTAGTAATATAAACCAAACCAAGATGTTTTCTAAACGAACCCCAAAATCTAAACCCAACCAAACTTTGACCGTAGCGGTGTAAAATGATTCTACTTTTAAAATGACAGTGCAGTCCTGTCGATATGGGCATCAGATCACCAAAAGCTTAAGACCAATGATGTAATTTAGCGTTTAATTTCGAATAATTGTTGAAATTAAACCGTCTGAGAAGACTAGAGGGGAAATCTCCTTTTTGCAAGAGTTCACAAGCCGAAAATGTCAGAAACCAATTGTTCAATCTTAAACTACTTCTAACGTTTTTAATGTAAAATCTATGTAAGTAGTACCTATAGCTGTCATCTAAATGTAGAGTAAAATATTCAATATTTCCCATGGAAAGAATAGGAGGAAGAGGAGGAAGAGAAGGAAGAGGAAGAGGAAGAAGAGAAAGAGGAAGAAGAGCAAGAGAGAAAATTGCACCAGAAGAAGAAGAGGAAGAGGAGGAAAAAGAGCAAAAGGGAGGAGAGGAGTAAGAGGAATAGGAAGAGGCTGCTGATAGAAATATTCAAACCATTTCATCTTTCTGCCATGTGAGTAGCCGTTTCTCATTTCTCCAGTTTCTGTGCGCACGCATGGTTCATAGTTTGCGTGGAGAACCGCACATTCTCACGTCAAGTTTGTTTTTTACAGGTCACAACCTTTGCTTGGGAAGTGGCATGCACATTTCCAGCCCTGTTTCGTACATACAACGTTTCTAAATGAGGCCCCTGGTGTGGCAAAACATTTTGACAATAAACGCAGGTCTTTTTGTATAAGTTTTTTTTGGATGTATAAAACTTCTGAAAACCCATTGAGTCGCTCTCTTGAGCTTAAACTTTTGTGAATATGGACATGCTACACATCATTAGATCTGTTGTATTTTCCACAAGAAATCATTCAGTTAATTTTATGGCAACAGTGAGCACCAAAGTATTATCATTCAGATTTATATGGTCGCTTGATCTCTCTCTCTCTCTCTCTCTCTCTAGATGGGCTATCTCTCGGTGCTAGCTCAAATAAATGGCTGGTAATTGATTGTTGATGTTATCCAATAGCCTAATTTTTAAGAGTAGATATTCATCCTGGCTGGAATAAAACCAGTGATAGTTTACTATTTCACATCTTGGCTGAGCAACAGTTTTGTGCAAAAGAAATTAAAGGCCTGTCCCAAATGTAGGCATGGTGAGTGTAGTGATAGAAGCAAATAAAAGCCTGACCTATTAATTTAAGTATTAAGGTTGTTACGGCTCCTAAATACAAGCTGAACATTATGTACATTACAAGGCTACAGATTGATTTGTTGCATTGAACTACATTAAGACTCCCATGTGTTCTTGTCATATCTCCTCCTGCAGCATAGTCTGAAGATGAGCATTACCTCGAAACTCTGAATTCTGTTCTTTTAAAGCCTGGGCATAATTATCCTCATTGAAGCAAATAGACACATCCCTGCAATTTGTGATTCATCAACATTTTATTCAAGGTGTACAAGACGTGTAAATGAATAGCGTTTCTGTGGGTGAGTGAATCACTCGCTATTGTAGACTGGTTCAACAAGGGTTGTGCAATCAGGTATATTCACGTATATGGACGAGACAATGGGTCAAAAAGTATTTTGATTGATGAGGATCATAACAAAATTGTTACATAAATGGCAGGCAATGATGAAAGCTGTTCAACGTTTTGAAATGGAGCTTCAGTGCTTATTTTCGACCAATTTAGACACACGGGACCAACAAATTCAAGGATTCAAATATTTGTCACATATACAAGTAATATATGCTTCTTTGAGTGACAGGTCGTTCCAAAGATAAGAGGTGCGGTGGGCAAATGCTCCGAAACCACCTGATTTCTTTGTTATTGGAAGGATTGTACGGTGTCCATGCGAAGCCATATGTTAAGAGTAGGACCTTAAAATTAGCTCTAGCTTGCACTGGTAGCCAGTGAAGAGCGGCCATAACAGTTATACAGATATATGATCAAATTGTTGTTGTTTTCTGTCTATATCCTAGCTACAGCATTTAGAACAAGAAGCCTGACTACCCTGTGACATGACACTGGAGGTTGTGGGAGCATGTGCTTTAAGAACCAGGGTGGGCTGTCAACTCATGTTCACTTCACCGAGGAGATTTTCTTCATTTTGGGCATTTTTTGCATATTAAGCTTACAAGTCTTTGGAAAATAAGTTTATAAAGACCCTTTAAAGCTGGATGAAAGCAGTATAATTCTGTCTCTATTCAGTTTGTAAAAGGTTTTTTCATAAAGACTAAATGTCTTGAATTTATTTTTTATTCATACATGAGTCCTTATATGTGTCAGATGAGAAAATGTGGAGCTGAAAAAAAGTGTTTATATAATATGTATCTGATACCAAGCCAGTATGCAGCATCCACTTATTGTAGAGCATGTACAGAGAAACCCCAAGGGAAGTGTGGTTGCATGCTGTCAGGTTCTATAGACTGACTCCTCGTGATGGGTTTATTACTCAGCAAAATGTCTCATGGCAGTGGTCTTTTATAGACATCAAAGCCATGGTATATGTTGATGTCTCAACATTTTTTGGCTTGTGGCTTCCATAAACAAAGCCATACCTTTAATGTTAGACACTGATCTTTGACAATAACTTCAGCCGTAGCAGCACAGCTCTAGGGATAGCAATGTCAGCTGTACTAACACAATGAGACAAATGTTTTATCAATTGATACAAAAATTTGTCATTTGACATTCATGTTCAGCAGATGATGAATCCCACTGACTTTGGTGATCTGTTGACATTTCCTTTAGCGCCACCATGAAGGTGACATATATATGGTTGTGAGTGAAACACCTTGACGACTATAGGATGGACTGCCCTGAAATTTGGTACACATATTTATGACCCCATCAGGTTAAATTGTAACTACTTTGGTGATCTCTTAAAGTGTATCTAGTGCCGTCATTAGGTCCAATTTTTAATTTGTTCAATACTTTGGTTTATCACCAAATGTTAACAACTAATAACCTTCACAGCAGCCTCGACTGTACTTTGTGTTTTGTGTTAATTGCCAGATCTTAACATGCTAACAAACTAAAGTAAGATGGTGAATATGGTGAAGATTATACCTGCCAAACATTCACATTAGCATTGTGAGCATGTTAGCATGCTGACGTTTGCATTTAGCCAAAGTACAGCCTCACAGAGCTGCTAGCATGGCTGTAGACTTTAAAGTCTGCGAGATAATGCCCCCACAAAACCCAAACGCCAAAATTAAACAAATATATACAGTACCTTTTAAGAAATTAAGAAAATAAGTAAAATCAAAATAAATACACAAAAAAGGAAAAAAAAGGCATATAACAACAATACAACAAATTAAATAAGTACCTATATATCAAAAGAGGATTATTTAATCTCAAGTGAAATTTAGTCCTCCTGGTGACTTAAAACTTTAAATCCAGGAAACCTTGCTATATTACGTCCCAAAGTTACATCCTATGTGTAATTTCAAATGAATTTAAGATTTCAGTTGTTTTGGAAATCTAGATTTTAACATTTACTCCATAAATCATTAAAATTGTACCATGATTACCTTTTAACTCCTTGGAGAAGTGACTGCTACATGGAACCACACTGTGTGACAACAAGCTCTCCAGAGGCAATATCCCCTTTGGGCCAACTTCCAGATGGCTCTAACGCTGCTAAAAAGGGCAATTTGGGCTTTGGTTAAAGTCAATAAAAGAAATGTCATTGCTAAAATTGTCCATACACATACAAATGCACACAGGTCAGTAAGTAAGATCACGACAAAGCCATTACTGCTGCTGTGTGTTCATGTCCCGGGGTCAGATGTCTGAGATGTGTTTTATGTACAGCCTGCCTGGAAAAAGTCATAGTCACACAAGATGCATCACGGAAAACCCGGGAGGACTTTGCACACTAACCGGCTGACACTTTCTTAGAATGGAATCAGGAGACGGGAGGCTGATTGATACACAACCAGGTCCACGCTAACAGACTGTAAATCCATGTATAACAGACAGGAACCATAAGAACAACACAATGTAGTGGCCAGGTCTTGCTTGACCATTAATGGTCATAAACACAAATCAGTCTGATGTTGCTGCACAGGAATGTTCCACCACCAGGACAAATTCCATCTGAACAGTGGATGTGTTGATTTTGTGATACAACAGAGCAGAACAAGGTTAGTGTATCATGAGCCATCCAGCAAATCCAAAAGTACGTGGAAATCCATGTGCACCAATTTTGTTTACTTTTTTTCAGAGGCTGCTATTCATGCTTTATGCGGGGCATCTTGTTGTACTTAATCAATTAGTTCCTAATGCTGCAGCATACAATGATATTTTTGACCAGTGCTTCTCAATGTTCTTTGTCTGCCTGATGCACTCTCACAGCGTCAGATAAGTTCAAGTACCCCTTTATCAACAACACAATGTGTCTGTTTTAAGGCTGCAACTAACAATTATTTTCATCACTGATAATTCTGCTCTCTATTTTCTCCATTAATCAACTGTTTTGTCTATAAAATGTCAGGAAAAAAACCCTGAAAAACGCAGATCACAATTTCCTAAAACTCAAAGTGCCATCTTCAAGTATGGTGTTTGTCTGACCAGTGGTCCAAAACTCAAAAAGTTTACAATGATACAAACACAGAGAAAAGCGGCAAATACTCTCATTTAAGAAGCTGTGACAGCAGAATGATCAAATTTTTTGTTGTCTGTCAATCAACTAATCAATTCAGCTCTGTTTTGTTTAAATTTATTTTAGACGGGATGTTATTAAAATAATTTACAATAATAATATTCTTTTAGACAGTGATCCTGGAATTGTCAATGTTACAAATGTCTTGGTGTGTTTTTTTTCCTCCAGTAGGTTTGTTCATATGTGCATTCATGCTCCTACTGCTACAGAAGCTGGACCTTGCAACCATTTATCCCACACTTTTATAGAACCATTAGTTTTCACCTGCTCTTAATCGTAGCACATGGTGTTAAGGTATCACAACTGATACAGGTTGGTTTATTGGGCTTATTGTACCTAATGTGCTTGTGGGAGCAAATCTCTGGAGGAAAGCCTGAAACCAGAGGAAGGGAGGCTGTTACAGCAACAGATCAGTGCCCATGGTTTTGGAATAACATTCATATACAACATTAAGCACACCAATCATATATGGGTGTATGTTCAGCAGTCCATAAAAAGTCCTTTTTGCTACAAAACTACACCTCCAGACAGTATCTCATATAGTACACATAAAATACTTACTTACTTCAATTGTGATTAGGAGGATTTCACTTTTAAGTCTGACAAAATCCAGTAAAGGCAAACAAAACACGACCAAACAACTTGATGCACCTCTGAGAGCAGCGACAGGGCCCTATAGGCAAAGGCTGCCCCTGGCACGTCTCTAAAGGGCAGAAACACAGGAGAGATGAGAGGCTGTGGCCTACCAGGACACCTGAGCCTGCATTTACCCTTAGGCAGACAAACACCCTCGCTTACACAGACACAAACACACACACAACTCATTTATACTGCATGAGAAAATGAGAGGCAGTGTACATAGGTGGTTATAGGATCCTCCCGTTGGGAACAGTGGGTGAGTATCCCCAATACTTCCAACCGTCCCGCCCTGCAGGTGCACCGCTCAAGGGCGTCACTTTGTGTTGAAAAGTGGTGAAGATATAGGGGCTCATTTTAGGGACGTGATGATGCACGATAACAAGACAAAAAGATTTTTAACACTTTTTTGAAGAAATAGGAAACGGTAATATATTTAACACATAATTTCCTACATTCTACAGACAGTTTCTGCTCTATTTTAGGGTGGAAATGTCTTTATTTATTAAAGGGAAAACAAAAATTCAGCTGGCATGTGACAAATATAACAGAATATAATGCAGTAAACAGTAGCTTGTTCTTTTAGCTTATGTTACTTTTTGGACAATGCATTTGTTTCTCCTATATTTAAATTGCATTGCATGTTCTCTTACTGTGCAAATAAACCTTTCTCAAAGCATTTTCATTTGTTAGTTAACATTTCTTGGTGCAAGCTATTTTTCATAACATTTTTAACAAATGCTTTCATACAGTGATGGGGACAAAATCAGCCATTTTTAAATGTGGTGGGGACATGTCCCCAGGGCAAATGACACCTATGGAACCGTTGCTCGACTGAAAAACAACACTGCCGTCTTGCTGCTATGTAAAATCTCATTATGTAACAAACGTTGTATTATGTAATATCTGCAGCACTTTACGTCTTTGAGATGATACACTAGATAACATAAGACACTAAAGAGGACGAAAAGGACAAAGGCACTCACTATGTTTGATCAAAGAGCCCTTTGTCATCAGCCTGTCAGCGCTGACTCATCCACAAATTCACACACTTGTGAAAACAGCAGGTTAAACAGTATAGTATTTCTCCTGCATTGTGCCTCATGCTTTCATCCTCTCTCAGCTTTGTGAAAAGCAATCTGGGTGGACAGAATATAGAGGCACTGTGTACATTACAGGCAGCTAGGCACAAACCTGACACGTCTATCTGCGGGGAACACAAATAACAAGATTGACGGCACATGAGACAGACATCTAGTGTTTATTAACAAAGTATTTACAGTCAGGGGGAAAACAGAGACAGCAATGTGTTGATGTCTAAGTCTGTGAATCCTTGTAGAGAACATCTGCGACCAGCGCTCTCACTGCTGCTGGGTCTTCAGTATCTGTGGATGGAAAACACAAATGTGGGTAATGACCATTAACATGAGACACTCAGTGTGTGAGCAGATGAACATTTATAAGGACTTTATTAACAGTTTAAACTTCTTCTTTGGTAGGAAGTCAAACTATATCCAAATTTAAGTACACTTCAAATTTTCTTCTTACATTTTTCTTTACAGTCACGCTAGCAGCTCGAGAGACAGAAATATTGATCCAGACTGAAATATTTCAACAACTACTGGATGGATTGCCAGGAAATTTTGTACACTCAAGATAAATTCTGATACTTCTGGTGATCCCCTGACATATCGTGTCAAAACTTTATTTTGTTGAGTATTCAACACCTCAGCTGATGGGAATCTGCTACTGCTAACTAATGGTAGCATGCTAACAGGCTAAAAGAAGATGGTGAACATAATGACTGCTTAGTGTCAGCATGTTAGCATTGTCAATATAAACATGTTAGCATTTAGCTCACAGCTGTGATTTAATGATTTAATGTAAAGAACAATGCTCTCCCTATACTTATTCATGAATTTTTACTTTTCTTGTAGCTGGTAGCACCCTAAAGCATTTCAGATACTTAATATAAAAGGCAACAAGTAGTTCCTGTCTTTGTTTTGCAGACTACATACTAAGCCCAACAACATCCTGTCTCTCCACAGACAACAGTATAGCACGATTGTTGCAGTGCATCATTTTGATTTTGGTGCAAAATACATCTTCAGCCATATATTTCCAAGCCAGCTTATACAAAATGTTTAGCATGAACCCAAATGTATGTTAATATGAGGGCAACCAAGAGACAGATGCTACTTTCAACCCGAAGTGACTTTTTTTTTGTCCTCTGATTCCGTTCTTCACTAATAGGAACTTTTTATACTTTAAGTTAGGCCTGGGCGATATGGCCGAAAATGTTATCACTATAACAACATTTCATATCATTCGATGTCGATAATTATCAGGATAAATGTCAAATCGTTATTTCTTTCAAGTTTAAAGGCAAATTTTTGCTCCTGACTGAAAATTGAAGAAACCAGATGGTTGATTTTGTGGTTAAACTTTTCTTTATGGTCAGAATGTGACAAAAACTTGATGTCAAACAGTGAAACGCCTAACAAATCTGAGGGAGAACATTCAAAACAATTATGATAAATCTTTTTTTAAGAAGTATGATTAGTAAATCTTTTTTCAGTCCTTTCTTCTCAACAAAACAAATATTTTAATAGAATATTAAGTGCTAATTTGTTTGTGATTCAAATGAATTAAACCAAATATTTATTGACGATATATTGAACATTTATTATATTGATATTGAGGAAAATTATATTGCGATAATTATCATTACTTATTTATTGCCCAGCCCTACTTTAAGTACATTCTGATAGTACTTTAACTTAAGTAACACTTTTAATGCAAGACTTTTACTTATTTTTACATTGTGATATTACTAAAAAACTTTTACCTAAAAAATGAATACAAATACTTCTGCTACCACTGCCAATTCCTACAACATGTGCTTCTCTTTTAACATCTGGTGTAATAAAAATATTCCTTACCTTGCGCTGTCCGACGCTACAACTTCTTCTGCGACACGCTACTCTATAATCAACAAACTAGCTTGTGATCGAACTCCTCAGTCACAAATTAAAAACGTAGGAGGAAATATTTATATTATGAAACCTTCCCATGTTGCGTAGGAGATGTCACAGATTTTTTGTAATCACCCTTTAGCTAAAGGGTGGTTATTAAGGTGAGTGAACAGCAGGGAAGAGCCTTAGAGCTGCTGCTGACATTTCTAGGAGGTCATGGCGAGGCAGCTAGCACAGCTTTAATTTTTTCCACTCCCTTTTATACTTTTAGAGTTTGCCATTCTGTGTATTAAATGGCTGCATCTGGAATTAAATTCACCTTAAGCAATTTTTAAAGGTACTATAGTTGCCAGAGACAGATATTTGACGTGTGAACAAAAACAGCTGACATAAAAAGCCAAATACCCCCTCCTCCACACTCTCTATATCAGACACATTTTCACACTTTTATTTTTCCTCAGTGTATCCCTCTCTCTTTTTTTCCCTGCAAACCCGCTCTCCTCCTCTCTATTTTCTTGTTCCTAGGTTGCTATATCAGACATTTTCCACACTGAGTTAGATAACAAACCTGCAAAATCACATTCAAAAGAAACACAACAGGCCTAGAGGTTGAATTATTAACACAGGCAGCAGGACGCTTAAGCTAACTCCACCACCAGGCTCCAGAAAAATCAGCTTGAACCTGCATTTTCATGTGCAATCACAATGCTCCAGCAAGTCCTGCTAATCATGTGTTTGTGCGTTATCATCTTTTTTAATAGGTTTCCACTCATTTCACAGAGCTTTTCTGACATGAAGAGGTTGACTAGCTCATCCATGCAGACTTAATAGCACAGACTAATTTGTAATTTAATCAGATTCATCCTCTCCTGTAAAAACATTTTATATATGACACGCAGTGGAGCTGAAAATGCACAAGGAGAGAGGCGAGATTAATGTTCGAACAAAAGGAAATTAGTAGGAAATAAATAACCATGTTTGCGCATTCACAATGATTAACCCAGCTATTGGCTTAGTTAAACATTATTTTTGTAAAGAGGACTTTGTTTGGTAAGACCCTGGGCAGCAGAGACACAATTTTCCAGAGCCAAAATCAGAGAGCAGTCAGTGTGCTTATGGATTACAGCCTTTCTAAAAATACTTTAGTCTTTTCAGGCCAGTTGACAGACAAGCTATGGATTTATATACATTTGAATTTAGAAACAGATATGCACACATTTGTATGTAGTTTGTTTGTTAAGTTGAAGCTCGACAATTTGAATTTTTTTTTGGCTTCGGAAGGGGGGCTGACAGAAAAGGTTAAGAACCACTGATATAAAGCAAGTTTCATGTATAAGAGAAAAAAATACAAATTTCCCACTCATGTCTGGCTGTTAGAAATCAGCAGACGAAAACACATATTTAGCAGAGTCAGTAGTGTTAGGGGACCCAAAACAACTTGAAGATATGAGCTGCTAATGATGGTTCAACAGAGCAGCGCTGTACTTTATCAGAAATAAAGACAGAAAGGTTTCACATGAGGTTTAGACACTAAAACAAGTGTACAGCCATACTAGCCGCTTTACAATGGCTGTACTACAGCAGCACTTTGAGCTAAATGCCAATATTAGCATGCTTACATGCTCACTATGACAACGTTAACACAGTTATGTTCAGCAGGTATAATGGTTATCATGTTCACTATCTTAGTTTAATGTGTTAGCATGCTAACATTTAATAATTAGCGCTAAACACAAAGTGCAGCTGAGGCTCGTTTTTCGGGTATTAGATCATAAACCAAAGACTTGTTCTTGCACGAGGCCCATTAAACTTCCCAGCAAGCTGTAAAATCTGCCACGTGGGGATCATTTCACTCTTTCCTCCTACTTAGTATTCAGGTCAGAGTCTGAATGTTATAGCTGGATGGCAAACTGCAAATAGTCACAGTTGGCTTCTTGTCCAATTACAACAACAAACAGGGGAGTTGTCAGTTTGAATTTGACTGAGGATGCTCTAATCTGAATTGAATCAGCTTTCAAATTACTAGCTGTGAATTGTTGGTGTACCTACCGACTCCCAGCATCTTTAGGTGGCTCTTAAACACAGGTTTCTCCTCCAGGACTCGTAACATGTTAGTGGACTCCATGCGCTCCAGCTCCACCTTCCAGTAGATGTATATTTTGTGACTGAAGCTCACATACACCAGACAGGGGCTGTTCTTACCCTCCTTACATGTATATTGACCTGTAAGCACACAGACAAAACAGAAATAACAATCAGCTTTCTTATTTTACATGCAGTGTTTGCCCAATATGTAGCGGACACTGCTGTGATATAGTGTGTTATGTGAATCCCAATGAACACATTAGCCACCTTCTGCTGCCTGGTTTCTATTATGTGTCTCTGTAGCACAGCTAGCATCCACACAAACAGAGAAACCAATCTAATCTGCCTAAATGATCACACAGAGCAAGCAAAGGGTAGACTGGTTGGGTGGTGATGACACAAACACGCACTCAGTAGATGCAAAGAAACAAACCCCAATGGCATCAGGCAGATCAGACAAAGTCTCTTTCTCTAATCTACTTACTACTGTACATGTCATATTAACTCCCTCAAATAAACTCTAGCTTGTTCACTGCAGAAAGATTTGAAAGGACAGAGAAAGTAGGAGGAACAGCAAAGACTGTGTGACCCTAAAGCTCAATGGCGCCTCCTACTGGTGTAATGAGAAATTCAAGCCATAGATTTACTCTCTGCATCCAAAGCTGAGGTTCCCAACCCCTGAGCCACTGAAAGGTACCACAACGATAAAAATTATATAACTGATATTTACATTTTTTTTGCTGAAGTCCCCTTGAACTTGGTGCTTCATTTTCATTTAATTCATTTTTCCTCACCCTCTAACCTTCCCACTATCAGTGCACATGATAGTAGCAGCAGCAGTACAGGAAATCTGTGTGAGTACAATACAGTAGTGTTGCAAAGAGGTTAATCTGTGTTTTAATAAGTAACTTTTATGAAATGCTGTCCAGAGCAAACAAAGTTACTTGTTAGCTAACAGTTGCTTATTTACATGTCCAGCAGTTATGGAGCAACATTATCATTCATTTGGAGTCATGTTTCTGTCCACCTTCACTCTCTTTCAGCTCTGTTTTTGATCTCCCACAATTCCTCTGATAGAAATATCTGGCTCTTTAGCTGTTAAACGCTCCACTATGTTCAGCTAGTCGCTAAGTGTATCTGTCTGCTGTTTGGTGCTGAGCAGGTAGACTACAGTGGGGTTTTAGAGCTTTTTCACTGTTGAACCAACTCCTAATATTTACATAACAGTGGCTGATGGAAAAAATGCATAAATTCACACTGTTTTGCCAATTTTCTGAAGTTCGGTTAAAATGTGTGCTACATTTGAGTGGAAACCTGGCTTGTGTCACATTGTTTTCACAGTTACTTGATATATTACAATAAAAATATTGATTATAGGTCAGATTTTATGCTTCTAGTTTTGGTTTTATGTTTGTCCACTCACAGGTCGCTCACCTGCACAGAAGGCGTTGACATTCTCATCAAACTGGAAACGCACGACTGTCCGATTGTGGTCAATGATGTAGGTTTGACCATCCCAGGCGCATGCAACCACCTCCTCTCGGCCGTCTCCCTGAAAGCAAACACACATTCAAAAAAAACCCCAAAACAGAACCTCTGTACTTTTCTGGACACATTAATATGGAGTAGCTTTTATCTGTTTCATTCAAGATAAATATTAAATATCTTTATGGTTGGACAAATCCAACAATTTGAAGAAGTTATTTTGGAGGTCTCTGTGAATTTTATAGACGATATGTAGACGACTAATCGACAAACTACCTTTTATGTTGTGATGTCTTGTTGAAAAAGTGGTTATACCCAACTCAATCTGATTGAGGCAACTCTATCAATTGGTTGAAGATTGTTACACTGGTTTTCAAATAAATATCAGCAAAATAAATCACTTTTGGCATGTTTATGGTGTTTTATGGTGTTTTAAATCATATTTTTCAGTGTAGTGTAGATTGAGGGAGTCTGATGACTTCTATTAAAAACATGCTCTACCAATAGATTGAGATGTCTGTGAATGGTCAAGAAAGCATTGCATAGGTTAGTTTTTTTTTAAAGTAGGGCTACCTGCTATAGATGGCTACCAGCACAACTCCAGTTTGGAGAAGCAGAGTTGTACCAGCAGCAGCCTTTGACAGTGACACAATAGTAGTACTGATAAAGTCCCACTTCAAAACACTTTAACAAAAGCTGAATATTGCGATGTAATATAAAGCTTTCTGTTGAATATTTGTTGAAATTATTATATCAGTATGACTTTTCTGACATTTTTTAGTTTTTAATGATTGTATAGCCACTACTAATATAAATACGGGGTGATGGTGCTAATCCTGGTTACAATGATACAACAAAGCTAAATTTAAGTAACAGTTGTGGACATAACTATGTGGCGCAACCTCTACCCAGAGGGCGTATCTAGATTGAAAAGTAGAGGAAAAACTAAATAACAATATAAATCAGCAGGAGTGTGTTTTAGTTATTGGTCTTCCCTATAAAAAGCTTTAAAATTGTGCATTTCAAAAAAGAGTATTTAATTTCACTTTAATGTAGAAAACTATGTGTAACTTTAAGAAATTGATCATTTTTGCTTTTACAAAAGCCACTAATTTGATAAGAATGGACTATTTAATCCATAACAATGGATTATTTGGCTGCTAATGAGAGGTTGACATTCTCTCTATTGAACAGGCTTGATCAATATTTGTTTACATGGGGCCCTTTCACTGCCTGGCTATTTGTTAACTCTCCCCCCTGTTTTGTACATGTGTGTTTATGAGTCTATTTTTACTGATAGTCCTATTAAATACATCATCCACATTTTTCTATTTTCCCCTTATTCATACTTGTTTTTGTTGCTAAGGCCCAACAGAACGAGAAAATCCACAGAGGTTTAATGAAAAATGTAAATAAGCATTAATATAGCCCCACATAAATACACAGAAACTCACAGTAACATCGAGCTTCTGCAGCGCAAAGAGCTGATGATCCACCTGGACGGACCACAACAACTGCTCTGAGCTGTCCATCAGTTTCAGGGTACCTGCAACATTTGAAGGCAAATAATACTATGTGTTTTATCTGCTACAGCTAGAATAAAAAAATACATCATCGAATGACAAGAAAACCCTTAAAATGTTCTTTCTGGCAAACACCAATTCTGAAAAGTTTGCTTCTAATGGCTGCATTGACACATTTTTGTGCCCATGTGTGGCTGACTTTTTATCAAAAGGAAAACAGCAACAATGAAAAGTACAAATCTATTATAAAGAAGCAAAATGGTTGCAACAAAAGGGCACAGCATGAATTCAACCCTGAGTTCAGTACAAACTGTAAACATCTTCTTGCCAACAACGTGAGAAAATCAAATCTGTTTCCACACTGTGGAGTCCTTCAGATAAACAATCCCTGAAGTGATGATAGTGAAGTGAAATACAGCCAGTAATAGTTTCTCTTAATGTTTCTTGGGTATAAGTCTACAATGTAATTGCTTTTATCTATGTTGGCACAGCGGGGTGCCAACAAGAGAGAGACTGTAGAGTAAAATGTTGGTAGCCGGAAGCCTTCAGTGATGATAATCCCACTGGATCCTCTCTTCTTTAAATATTGATGGACTCTCCAGCTGCTCTGAGAGCTGTTTGCCAGTTATCTGCTGCTGCCAGGAGGATCCTCTACATTGGCAGTATGCCTTCTAAAGTCTTTTCCACTCCACTTCAGGTCCTTGTGGTATTACTTCTACTCCAAATACAGCAAGTGGATCACAAGGCATGCGGGGCTTTACTACGCAAATACCTCGTGTTGACTGAATAGATAAGGGTGCTTTCACATTTGGTCCAGACGAATGAAACAAATAATACATTGTTGTGTTTTGTTCTGGTCTACCTTGTGTTCCTGCAGGCTTTTTACAAGAAGAGTAAGCATGACTTACTAAGTTTTGATTTTGTTTTTTTGGGAGACCTGACAGCAAATTATGCAGCACCGTGCAGTGCATTATGTTATTTAAGTTGGAGAAGATAAGCTCAACACGCCTCTGGTTCAACTCTTCTCACTTTCTATTTGATCAAAGAAAATCCCGGCACTCACGTTACCAGGGTTACACAATGACGCAGTATCAATATAGGTCATACATCACACTTATGTGTATCAGGAAATCAATTTCTTAACAGCTGACAAACAATCAGCAGATGGATTTAATAGTAGTTTAGCTTTTGAATTCATGCTAAAATTACATCTGTTAGCTTGTTTTGCTTTCACACCACAAACAAAGAGCACCAGACTCTCCTTTTCAGGCCGTCTCCGTCTCAATGTCAATTAACAGTTTTCATATCAGACCAAACGAACCAAACTAAACAGGCAAATGCACCAATATTACTATTATTTTATTCCTTAAACAGGTAACGTGTTAAAGTACCTTAACAAAATATACTAATCCATCCAACTTTTTCCAAAAAGGAACGTGTTTAAAATTCTTGACTTACCATCTAAAGTACAAAGAGCGAACAGCCCACATTTAGAAGATTCCTCTTTTGAGCCTGTTGAAAAACAGACATTCTCTGTAAACATTTATGAACCAAAATATTTTGGATCTTATGATTACACCAATGGTTCAAGAAAAATACACATTACTAATTGGCACATGGGTAGGTATGTCATACCTTTGCTTATGCTGCCAATTAGATGAGTGGAAACATTCTTGTTGTGTATCCGCCCAGTGGTCACATGAGGAACTACATCTCTGCAAGGTCCCTCACTGTGAGCAAAGAAATCAAAGCATATTTCCAATCACAGTTTCTTATGTCTACAAGTCTATCATATGACTTTTGTTTGTGCCAATGTCTACCTCCCAGGGGTGGCGGGGGCCTCTTCTCCAGAGCTGGTGGAGTCCTGTTGTGTCCAGGAACAGAGGAGGATAGCGTAGCCACAGCCTGGCTGAGACACCATCAGCTCTGGTAAACCCTCTGGACCCGGGTTCACTGACAGACTGTCCACCTGCACCACAGGCATCATCATTAAACACTGGGGTTTTGATTGATCAGATAATAAGCTTACATTTCAGGGCACAGGAAAGCTTTATATCTCTGTGATACACATGATATATTCTTGCCAGTAGGGCTGGGCAAGAATCATCAATGTGGTTTAGAAATTTACAACAAAAAGCATGTAAAATATATCTGTCATAAAATGAAAAGAGCTGTACAGTGTTTAAAATTATGCAAAAGGAATGTGCAAAATATTTACTGGAGAATGTGTCTAGAGTATGAAGAATATGTGCAATTAATTTGTGGACTATTTTAGATTAACTAATTAATAGTTTAGTCTTTAAAGTGTCATCAATAGTGAAAAACCCGCATCACAAGTTCACAAAGTCCAGGGTGACGTCTTCAAATTGATTATTTTGTCTGACCATCAATCCAAAATATTGAATTTACAATCATATAAAGCTCAGAAAACCAGCAACTGGTTTTAATAGCTTGATTGAAGTACTTTAATATATAACAGTAATAATATATAACATAATAATTAATATATAACAATATATGGACTATCAAAATTGATGCTGACAAAAGTTTGGGATCGATTAATCAATTTATCATAAACAAATTGTTTTGGTTCTAGATCGAAGCAAATAACTGTGTTCCACTGCATTACATGAGATCAAACTCTTCCTATGTATAAAAAAATATTTTTTCAATTACAGAATCCCTTATTTAGACAACATAAATCTAAAATAAAAATAAAATAAAGACAGAAAGAAAGCATGATAAGATCATAAGATCACTAATTGCCTTGACTGTACCATATTCACTGAGTGCACAAGTATAAAACCAAACTCTATGAAGCCCCTTTAAGACACACACCTCACATTTTAAGTTACTAAATGTTGAGATGTTATAATTAAAGTAGACTACATCTGTTATCCAGTTTTTAACAAACAAACAACAAATATTGTGAGGGAGCTTCTGAAGCACTGAAGGGAAGTGTACCTGCCCCTCCAGAAGCCATTTCTTAAGCAGAACCAGCTGTCCAGATCCCAGGTCTGAATTGTCAGACGGCTCCTCCCAGCGGAACGCTCGCACTACTCTGTCTGTGTAGCCCACCACCAGCTCGCTGCGGCCATCACCATCTACAGTACAGACACGCACACAGTCAAATTCAAAAGTAAAATACACAGGGTGCCTGTATAATACTGTTTATAAAGAAGTAAAGCCAGGATTTACCGATATCACTAATAAGGATGACTTTGGTGTTGGCAGGAATATGCTGGGTGAAGAGGGGCTTCTGGTCGTCAGAAGACATGAATTCATGCTGACTGGATGAATCTGCTTTACTTGCAGTGGCGGATGTCAGATCAAAGAGGTGGAACCAGCCCTCTGCACCAACAGCTACAACAAAGTTCTGTCAAACACACAACATTGGGAACATCACCACCAAAATATTAACAATAAACTGCTGCCGATCATTTATCATTGAAAAACTTACCTTTCCTTTGTTGCAGACGTCTCCAACTGCAACACAGGTCAGCTGGTAAACCAAGACACAGTATATGAGCAAGAAGAACAAATGCGATCATGATGTTTTCCACAGTTTTTTTGTTTTCTGCACTGACCATGCCCACACAGGTTCTGGTGATCCAGGGTTTGGAGTCATCGTTCTTGTACACAAGCAGCTTTCCATTGGTGTCCCCCACAATCAGCTCGTTCAGCTACAGAGAAAAGAGACAGACAGCACATTTACTTTCTATGAAGTGATTTTGATCATGGTGTACGATACGTGGGGAAAGTCGTTTTGGCCTCAGTGATGCTGCATACAATACAAACAATAAATTATTTACAATCTACAAACAGACATCTAAAAACATTCTGAAAACATTTTACACAGTGGCCAACATTGCACATGTCATTTTATTTCCATTGCACGAGAAGGTAACAGTATATTGCTTAAGAAATAACTTTGGGTTTGTAACAGACCTTTATTAAGACGGCACAATGAGCTTTTAAAACGATCGAGACTAAATTTGAGTCTAAAACTGGCTGTTCATAAATTGTTTGGCGGAATCTGTGTTCTTCCCTACCCATTATTTTCATTGCAGTTGTGAGCTGAGCCAGTTTAGATTTAGATAGTTCAGGTAGATTCCCGTGCCGTGCCTGTATAGCGTATTTTATTAGACTTTCCAATACTGCTTAATAGAACATAAGCATTAGTTTCTGGTTCACACCGTCCAACCTTCTCAAGAAGCATAAATTCTCCTGGAGTCGGGAGCAAAGACTATTAACATGTGTTTGCCAGGTAAGGTTTTTACGTGCTTTATTTTACTAACTTTTCTATGCACATCCCAATGTTGTATTCAGGTGTGTTGGCAAGAAGACAGAAACAATGCCAAGAAAAAAAAACTCGTGCACTCTGAACAAAACATCGAGCACATCTATGGTCTCACATCTTCATCACACATGCACTGCCGCGAACAGACTGACCTTTAAATGGAAAAATTGAACTTAGCTTCATTACCGAGTCGTTGTCCGCATCTCCCAGACAGATAGCGTGAGGAAATAGAGTTCCTGTAAAATCCAAGCTGACACGCTGGACGTAGTTCAAGGACCGCATAGTTAGCAAACTATATTTTAAAACCGCTGAGCTACCTTAATGTTTGGGCAGCTGCTCTTATCATTAGTTTTAGAGGTAAGAAAAATCACGAGTTGATAGGTATATTATTACTAGCTAACCTTAGCTCTCACAGGCTAATGACTTAAAATGAACGTCTCCTAAACATTGCGATATAAAATCACATCCTCACTGCGTAACTGTTTTCAAACGCCTCTATGGTTTTTTTTTCAAGCGTATATATTTCTATGTTTTTGTGGCTAAATAAATGTATAGTTGCTAACTTGGTTAACACACGCACTTCTTCCTAGTAAACAAAATCACGTGACTTTAGAAAGTACGGAAGCGCAGTAGAGACAAAACTATCTATTTCGCAAACCGTACACAATTCTTCTCTTCCATTTATTTACCAGAAACGGAGCACATAAATCCGTAGTCCCTGAGCAGGTAAATAAATCATCAGTGCCCAATATTGTCAGTATAGCGCTTCAACAAATAGGCTAGGCCTACTGCAAGACAAATACAATACAATATAATACATAAGTACATTAAAAAAGTGATGGAAGTATATAAAAATATAATTTGTGGCAAATATCATCAGTATAGTGCCTAAACAAAAATACAAGGTAATATATTTTTTAATCTAGCTACATGACAAAAGTAAAAGTATTAAGATTTTGTAAAGTGCTGAAGATAGGTGTTTGGATTGCTAGTGTTTTTCCTGAAGCCAAATGTATGGTAAATGTATGGTAAAAAGTAATTATTATATTATTTTAGTTCAATAGGGTGGCTCCAACCGAGAATGCTGTTTGTTCAAACTTTCTACGTCTGTACTGTACAATAGTGCAGTGTGTTAATAGTGATCAGGTGTGTTATTATTACATGTTTTCTTTTGTTTTTCCTGGTATCAAATAGTGATATTTAGCGGTGGATGAGTCCAAGTGCACCAAAACTGATGTTTTCCTCTCAACTATTTCTTCTTTGTTGTTTGCTTTTGAATGACACATAGCAGAATTTATTTATTAACCTAATCAATTACTGGGGAAGGTTTGTCTCAAAGATCCAGTGGAAAAAAGGATCTTGTCTTCAAGAGACTTGATTACTGGCATATCTTCCTTATTTTTTGTATGTAGTGTTTTGCTGGATAACATTGATTGAAAAGTTTGAAACATCTCTAGATGTGTTAGTAAACTTTCAAACTTTTGGTCAATGATACAACAAAACAGTATAAGAAAAAAAATAAGAAATTAATATAATATAAAAATTTTTGTGTTAATATATTTGTTTTGCTTTCTTTCGTATGTGTCGTTTACCCTTTAACTCATTGCATATTTTTTTATATTATTGCTTGGTATTGCAGTTTCGAAGTGCCACTTATGTCCTCTAGAGGGCGCTGTTGAATTACAACTTTTCTTGTCTGGCAGAAAACAACACAGGCAAGAGGGAGGAGGTGTTTTCCCAAATATCACAGGGGAGGCTGGAGTTCATTACAGGAATAGTTATTTTGAAAACTGCCATACGGCTCACTGTAACAGGCTGGACGGATTTCATGTTTTATTTTGTTTTCCCCTCTCTTGTCTTCTCAACATTAATTTCTTCTCACTTTTATTATTTTCTTCTTCACTTGCATGTATGTGTCATTTGTAGGTTATACACATACAACTTGTTTGCCTTTCTGTATGAATATTATAAAAAACTAATGAAAAGTTAGTAGTAACCTTTGGTATACACTAGGGACTACTTCTTGTCCCTGTATGGTTTAGAGAGTAGCCTATACCTAAAGTGCACGTCTCACTAAGCCTCTGAACGTCTCCATGTGTGCTGAAATGTTCACATCATGAATAAGTGTGTGCATCATTTTTAGAAAATCTAATGTTTTATATCCAAAATGTGCTACAAACCAGTTTTAAAATTTGCTTCAGTTTTCATGGTTTTTGGTATGCATACTTTGTTAGTTAGATGAAAAACTGCTTTCAAAGAAAGAAATCATTTGTCTTTAAACATAGATCCATTGCACCTGCTCAAAGACAACAAAACGTTGTAAGAAAAACATTTTTTAATGACAAACAAATTAGATTATCCCTTACATCACAGACAAAGACTGTATGTAAAGACTGCATGTCTGATATGGGTGCATGAGTTTTTGTTTTATTGTCTCTGAACAGCGAACTCCTAAAAGAAAAGAGAGGAGAAAATGGTTAAAAGGGGAACTCAGGCGCCCAGATGTCATATTAATTATTATACCCGGCTATGACTGGAAAGCCCCTCAAGAAAAATGAGCGCCCTCCCAGCCTCTGGAAGACCAGCAGCAGCAGCAGAGAGAGAAAGTCCTCACAAAGCGCTAATTGGACTCTGGAAGCACACTGACAGGGCATGGATAGGTTTCAGAAAGCCTTGCGATGGCTGAGGGGTGCAGGGGGAGGCTGAATAGAACCCACGCTTCTTTTCTAAACTCTCTTGCTGGGTCTAAAAAAAGGGAGAGAGAGAGAGAGAATAAGGGGGGGATAAAAGAAAGTAATGGTGGTGGGGGCGGGGTTAGAAGGGGGGCTGGATGGGGGTCCCTCAAAGCAAGCTTGATTTTGAATGCACACTGCCAATGCAGAAAAATTGCACAATTTATTACAATCCCCTCTTCAGAGCGCGCACAGAAATAAAGAAACAGAGAAAGGGGGGTGGAGTGGTAAGAGGTTATCTGCACACGCACACACACACACAGAAATTAATTGTAAGCACGCATTTAAACGCACAAACACGGATAAGAAAAGCTTAAAAATTACGAAATTACAAAAAACAATCCCAATTCTGATTCCACTTTTATTGCACACACACACACACACACACACACACACACACACACACACACATACAAAAAATCAGAGAGAGTGTTACAGTTTGGTCTTGGTTTTGTTCCTTGCTGAAAGACGTGTTTTATTATTCTGCACTTTTCAAAGCGACAGTAATTGACAGAACTCACCGCGTCCACGCTACTGTAATCATACCGGGTGTATCAAATCATACACAAAGCCTGCCCCAAACAGCTTCTTAGGGCCCCTCCGCAGATTTGCGCCATCCGTTCCGCCTGTGCGAGGCTGATGATTTGCTCTAATCAAAGTGGAAAATTCGGCCTCTGATGCACAATGGTCCCTCAAATGAGCGGCATTCAGACGCGTCTGTAATGTTAACAATAAAACTAGACCATGTTGAGTTGAAACGCTAGCGAGCAACTGATTTAGACGCAGAGCTCTCAGATGAACTCCAGCATGAGTTATGGATGTTGTAAATCTGGATGTTTCGCAGCGAGGTGAACTGTCTTTCAGCACCACAGTCTGGTCCATAGCTGTGAAGAAAAGTCAAAAGATGAAGGAATTATAACATTTTATTTCTTATTCGGAATTATTAATATATGCTACTAAACAAAACTATTCCTTATCTGCCTTTTCAAACTATGAAAACATTTCCCCCTTCTTTTCATTTTAATAATTTGGAAATACACCCTGTGAGCGTGACTGACATTATGTCACCTGTTGAAATGAGACATCTTCCATCTCTGACATCTAATATAACATATTATGCGGATACTAAATTGACAAAATGTGAGCGTTTTTCTTGATATTTGCTTTCCAAAATACTGACAAAATTAGCCAACAACATAGCAAACGTTGCAAAAGCACCTTCTTTTCTACACTCAAAACAACCTGTGTTTGGTTTTGAATAAAACCCTGAAGTGCTGTGTTACGGTTCATAATGTGCAGAGACATCTCGTCCTGTGGGACTCCTCCGTGTTGGAAACTTTCATCTCTGCCACACACCTAACTGACACCCTTGATAGATAGATAGACAGAAAAAAAACTCACCACTGACTGTTTGTTTAGTGCTTCAAGCGGCACGCGTCCGGCGCGCGCAACGTACCGGCACCGGGGCAGGAGCTCAAGGTGAATCCACGCGACCGGAGGGCGTGGCCAGTCCCCTATCCAAACGTATTGAAAAGCAGTGGCGTCTTTCCTCGAGGACTCAGAACAGCTTTGAGAAGCGCGCCAGGCAGCAGCCCAGCGGACTGCACACACTGAAACAAGTGCGCGTTAAGCGGCCACACCACGTGAACGGCACGAGCGGGACGCACCGCCTTGAGACTTGGTTATTCTTTATAAGTTTGTGTTTCTTACTGGGAATGAATCTCACAGCCAAGATGGAAATTAACATCAGCCAGCAGCAGCTGATGCCGCCCGCTTGTTTCTTTTCCTCTGCGGCGGCGCAGAGCATCCAGCTGAGCCCCAGCGGCAGCAGCCAGAGCAGCGGGAAGTCGGAATCCAAACAGCCCAAGAGGCAGCGCTCCTCCTCTCCGGAGCTGCTGCGTTGCAAGCGGAGGCTGAATTTCGCGGGTTTCGGCTATAGTCTTCCGCAGCAGCAGCCGCACGCAGTTGCTCGGAGAAACGAGAGGGAGCGCAACCGTGTGAAACTGGTCAACAACGGCTTCGCCACTCTGCGGGAGCACGTTCCCAACGGCGCCGCCAACAAGAAGATGAGCAAAGTGGAGACGCTGCGCTCAGCCGTGGAATACATCCGCGCCCTGCAGCAGCTACTGGACGAACACGATGCAGTGAGCGCGGCGTTTCAGTCCGGCGTCCTGTCGCCCACCATGTCACAGGGATACTCTGCTGACATGAACTCAATGGCAGGTTCACCCGTGTCCTCCTACTCATCCGATGAGGGCTCCTACGATCCCCTCAGCCCAGAAGAGCAGGAACTGCTAGACTTCACCAACTGGTTCTGAGCATCTATACGAGGTAAGAATAGACTTAAAATGATATCCAATATCAGACACGATTATACATTCATGATAAACATCCTCAACAGTGGCTTAACCTTTCTTTCACCTCTTTTCACAGAAATATGGATCAACTCAATTTACTGTGGAAGTGCGCTTGGGATGGTCCCAGAGGAGGCCGAGTGTCCTCAAGAACAAGACGCACTGCATCGCCTTTTGGTCCTGCGTTCTTAATGCCCGGTCCTCCCAGACAGACACGGCCTTAACGTCCTAAAACTTGGGGAAAATCAGGCCAGAGATCAGCGCCAAAGGATTAAAGGAAGACGGGTCTCCTGACAGCGTGGGAATCCAATCTTCTGTGCATTTGCCCATGACAAACAAACAAAAAACTAAAGTGAATTCATGCTCTTCAGCACCACGTAAAAACATTATTTAAATACGTCGCTCTTCAACTATGCTAAATCCAATCACAGAACACCAACCCTTTGGTAAACCTCTCAGACGTTTTAATTCAGAACATGCTTCCAAGTCGCGGATTTATTCTATGAAATTCTATATCAAACGTTTTTTGAAATATATTATGATATTTTTGTATGTAAGAGATTTATAGATGTTTTGTACACATCCTTTTGTATATATTTTGTCTATATATTGCGAAGTTGCTTCTATACCTCCTGCCTATGTAGACGTGTAGTCTATTACTCTCTGGCTCTTCTGTTCATGAGGTTTCCAGAAGGAGTTTGACACTCCGATGTTGTATTCTAGCACCAATGTGTCTTATTTAATAGCAAACCATGTTATTGCATTGTCATGAAGTTCACAATGATCAAAACTTATGCAGCTATTGTCCAAACAGAGCGCAATGGCCATGCATTGTCTCTTTATACTGCCAGCTCTATATTGTCTTCACATAAACAGATGTCGAAAAAAAGAAGTCTTATAACCATATTTTCTACACTCTAGTCCAAGAATAAAATGATTTGCTACTGAATTATTTTCCATGTCTTATTTCCTGGGTGTATTTAAGGGAGGGAGGGAACCTTTGGTTCCGTTTTCAATATGTGAGTTTAGCAAATTGGAGGGGAATGATGGCCTTAGAAAATGATAAGATAGCTACTGCACCATGGGGACAAAAAGGAAAAAAGGAACCCATCTTTTACGCACATTTTACGCACAATATATTCATTCGAAATTCAGAACATAGCGGCTAATTAATGCCAAGTCAATAATGTGCAACTCTTTCCAATCTCTTGTAATATTAGACAGCATCTACAACAGCATTCATCCATTTTGCGCAAGTCAAAAAGTAAATGTCACAAGTGCGTAAAATTGAAGCCGTCACTGTTTATTTCAAAGCCTGCACAATTAAAATGTCCTAGTAAACCAGCAGCTGGATCAGGCAATATTTTCTCCCTTAAGAAAGAAATCTTAAAGTAAACAATCTGATCATTTTAAGACAATTCATTTATTCTTTCTGTTAACACTCCCTGCCATAGTTTGGACTGCATCTTGAATAGAAACTGATGCAGTTTAAACGGCGCGTTAGCTGTTTCTTGCACAAAAAATCTTGTGGACTTGGTGAAGGTTAGTGGATTCACTATCCATAATGTTCATACACACAAACGGGCACAAGTAGCGTACCAAAGTTAGTGTTTTCACAAGTAAGTATTTTTCATCCAAACTTCCCAAATCAAGTGAAACTTTATGAAAAATAAATATTTTTGAGAACAGTTGTCATTTAAATGAGCAGATGGAAGGGAATGTTAGTGGGTGATTACACATTGGCGACCACCAATAGATTTTGAGGTAGAGCTTGTGTTTCTGCAAAACTAAGTTTGACAGGTAGAGCGGAGGCTGCAGCCGGACGCGTGTCTGGTTTAATGAGTGAATGGGGTTTGTAGGGTGGTCGAGTGGAGACACAGAGCTGAATTGGCTGATGGCGTGTGCCTCATGACAGCAGCATGCCGCTGAACACACAACAATCACCACCTGGGATGGAAAAAAACGTGTGTGTGTGTCTGAAGAAAGCAACTTTGGCTGCTCTTGTTTTTTAAGCTTTTCAACAGCTTTTCAATAAGCTTCCGCAATAGTAACTAATAACTCACAGAAAAAAATCACACATTCGAATAGATTTAAAAGAAAGACTTAAACATTTGTTTTACTAAGAGAAACAAGCTGCAAAACGTGGTGGTGTGGCGTGTTCAGGGTCACTGTGCGGCACATCAGTTGCTTTCAAAATGGGTTCATGGGCCACCAAGAAGCCAAGAGAGGGGTGAGGAGGGTCTCTTGAAAAATGAACAGGGCTGCAACTTTACTGTTATTCACAAGAAAATAGTAAGAAAAAAACTTGTAGATGTAATACTTGCTTTACTTTCATCATTATTATCTCCTCAGTCATATAATATATAGCAACACACATCGTTTCAGGGATTAAATGTTTGAGTCTGAGACGTGTTCACAAAAGTCATGTCTGATTTGACAAAAGTTTATTATTATTTTTTAGTATGATGGGTTCCGAAAGTCTTATTAGACAAAGTTTGCTGTTGTCCAAACTGTTCTCAAAACCTATGAGAGTGGGAAAAGTGGGAAAATAATCAAGCCATTTATTAAAGGTACAATCCACCATCTAAATCAAAACAAAATGGCCGGCCACACCTTCAAAGAAACACAGGATGGGATCCTGCTATCATTCCCAATTTTTTTCCAGGAAATCATCAGGAATATGTGTAAACACAGCAGTAAATTAGGCCTCTATTTTTAATAATGATAAACTGACAACGACCAAATTATTTCATTTTCTTTACAACTCAAACTCTTCTACTATATAACTTTAAGCAGTAGATCATGCTTGGTGTCATATTTAACATATCGTGTCCAATAACAGACAATATGTATACAGTCAGTAAAATACACAGTTAATAACAGAACGTAAGCAACATACCTCCACACAAGTACATGCCCACTCACACACATAATATGGGAGGCAGTTTGACATGTAAACACGTTAGTATTTGACTAAAGGTAATGCATACATGTGATAAAGACATACTCTACATATTTCATCTGTTCTGTTAAAAATATATCAAGATAGATTTGTGTTTGCATCCAGATGCCTATACAGCAACATGTAGAAACATTTTTATTCCAATTGTGCAGGAAAGCCTGTATTGCCGACACACTCTAAACAGGAATTATAATCTAAACTGAGGCTGATGGTTTTGGGGCAGCCCGGGAGAGACTTTATGGAGGGGTTTCTTCCTCACGATCAAAACACCTGAGTACAAAACTGTAAATGTTTCCCATGGCAACACAGCAATTCAATTTGCAATCCAATTACAGCTACAACATTTTGTAGCTTTTAAGAAATTGTTCAAATAAATTGGTTTGTTCTCAGGACCCAAAACAAAACAATCTGGATAATGTTCAAGACTTTGGAGAGTTATACTTTTTCAGAACTGCTACAGTCATTTGTAATCTGTAAAAAAACAGGCAAGTCTTCCTCCATAGCGGCACAAATTGTCTGTTTAGGTCAAGACACTGAAGCTGAGGGAAGAAGAGGACAATACTGGAGACAAACACTGATATTAATCTTTATTTGACATCAAAGTGAATTCAAAGTGTTCTTTTCAACGGCAGAAGTGAAATCTAAAGAGTATATTTTAACAGCATTAAACATTAGGTTGTAGAAGGATAGTTTTCACTGGTATTTTTGGAGGTTTTACGTAATGATATATGCTTCTTATAGGACGTCCATGATCTAACAATCCGGGTTTGCTGCCTGTCAGAGCTCATTACGTTTTCCTCTATGGCAGTCTGTCAAGCGTGTATGAACTGCAGGAGAGCGCAGCCATATCTAATTGGCAAAGCTGAGGCAAAACAATGGCTCAAACTATATTAGTTGAATATCTTATTCAATATCATTAATCAGTGTTGATTATGTTGGATAGAAGAGGACAACAGTCTGAGACACTACCTTTGCTTAAATATTTTTTTTATACTCCAGAACAACAAGCAGTTGCTGCATCAGACGATTTACAAGAACCCCGCCCCCGAGGCAACGTGCTGGAGAAAATGTGTAGAATGAGTTTGAGAGTTTTTTTCTAATGCAACCAATATGATAGTTGTGTTGTGAGCTAAAAGCTTTTTCAAACTAAAGCAGTACAAGTGAAATAAATGATCTCCATCTACAGCAGCAGAACATTTCAGGACCTTAGACAGCACTTTACAGCTCTGAGAAATGTATCTGACAGAAACCATAGAGGCCCATTTAATATTGCCTTGTCTTGTATGGTTTTCTATAAATATTGCTTATTATCATATTAATGATCAAAACATCAAGGATTCTATAGAAGTCATTACTGAGAGTGAAATGAAGTCCTTAGCTAGAGCACAACAAGTGATCTGTATGTTTCATAAATCTCGGTTTGAAAGAAAGAGATTATGTGAAGGTAAATAATTTGGGGCCATAGTGCTGATCATGGCCGTCTCTTTATCTGGACGTAAAAGTCATCTTTGTAGATAAAATAATTCTTTGCTAAGGCAGTATTATTTAAGACAACCATTGCATTGATGTGCATTTGAATGCAAATCCTAGCTTGGCAGTGGTTACTAGCTACATCAGGCTTAACACAAGAGCAAAAGTGCAAGGAAAGTATTGAACTTTGTTTTTGTCTGTTCTAAGTTACACCGCTAATGTTAGCATGCCTGTCTAACTACCTACAGTAAGGACATGGCAGTATTTCCAAAGGCAATGCTATATGTCACAAGCTGACTATATTATTTTGTGAGAAACAGGTTCTGTTAGAAAAGTACCTGAACATCCACCCTGCCATCCAAGACGGCAACAGTGCAGATCAGTGAGTCATGCAGATTCATACTACAATGTCAGCAGAATGAGAAGAACAGGTAAAATATAGTTATTTTGGCCTAGGAGTATTATTGTATTATTCCAAAATGGTTAGCCCCATTGCTAACCTTGTAGCTGCACCAGATAAAAAGCCTAAATTACCTTTCCTTTTTGTGTATTTGTCCTGGTTCATCACCAAGCTAGATAAAAAAACGGTGTGTAGCTCCTTTATATTAGCTAAATCAACTGTATTAGTGTTAAAATAAGTTATTTTCATCACAAGTAGGAGATCGTTGTTGTCAGAAATTCTCAATATCTCTGACTTCAAATTATGTGTTGTAATAACGTTTTTTCCCCCATTCTGCTTCCCACTCTGCTGCCCATAATTATGGTTTAAACGATATGATGTGAAAAGGCATTACTTCGCCCCTTTAAGTGTGTGCTGATTGTGGGATCACATTGGAATGAATTACAAATGGTAAAAAAACGAAGGCTAACTTTTGATAATGAGAGATTACTAACTTTTCTCAAGGGTGAAAAATGACTACAGTGCAGACTTTACTTCCTTTAATCTAATCTTCTCTGTTTCACGACTGTCACTGTTGCACAAAAGACTACAGGACTGATAATTGTAGTGGCAGTAATGCTGATACCTGAGACACACCGAGCAGACAGAACTGTGACTGAGGTCAGAGGTTGCTGGAGTCATCGAGAGGGTTGGAGATGACCGACTTGTGAATGAGCATGAACAGGGGCAGGTAGGCCAGGAAGTCCAGCAGGTCCAGGGGGGGAATGTGCTGCAGCTCCAGTCTGATGGCCGCCTCCTGCTCCAGATGGATTCCCCCAGCTTTCAGCTCCAGAAGCAGCTGCTCTGCGCTGATGAAGCCCTGCTGCGCGCCAGCTTCTCCTCGCTGCTCCTCCAGGAGGAACAGGAACAGTTGCTACATGAGTCATAATAATAAATAAATTTAGAAAACATGGAAAACTGGAGTTGGACTCTGAGCAGCACAGTTGTGAGTGTGTGGATGCATGCTCATGTGTGAGAATGAGTGTGTTATTGTGTGTGCCCCTCAACGTAGCCTCAGATTACCTCAACCTGTTTCTAGTCTTTTTGAGTGCACCTGTTTGCACAGTTAATGCAGTCAAGGTAATAATTGTTGGGGTATGGAGTGAGGGGGGGGTTAATCCTTCTGGCAATTAGCCAATTCCCCCACCAACCTCTCCTGTTAACAACCCTATCCCTAACAGCTCTATAATTACAAAGCCTCCCCTACCTGGCCAGGGGCTCAGTTTCCACACCCATGGCCACATGCTTTCATGTTCCTCCTCCCTTTCAGTTACTCAGTACTTCCTTGTATGAATGTGGGCCGGGCCTGCTTGTGAGCGGCCAGCTGGTAGGCTAGTCCCGGTCCATCTGAGATGAGCCGTGTGTCTCAGGCTGATTAGAGGGCTGGGCGGAGTGGACGGCATGTTCACTGCTGGGCACTTTAATGAGATTAGGCCCATGCTAATCTATGAAAAGGGAAAAGCACCCCTCTCTTTCTCCCTATGGCTTGCTTCCCTCATTTCTATGCATGAGGGCTGAGTGTCTCTCGTAAAAAAAGAAGCTAGCTTTACAAAAGCATGCTTTGGAATTGCTCTTCAAAGTGTTTACCCGTATTTATTTCATTATAATTATAAAGGCAGAGCCATGAAAGAGAGGCGGAGGTGGTGTTTGTGGCATGAATGTGACTAATGTGAGAGTGATGTTGCATGGAAATACGAGGATATAAACATGTGGTGGAGAGTCCTTTACTGCAAATATTATACAATAAAATCTGGTCAAGCCAAAACTTGATGCTACCTTTGCTTTGAAGAGCCTCACTTCCAACGAGCGGAAATCCATGTCACTGATTAGTGATCGCATAAAGTCACTGGAAGTAAGCAGCAAAATGATCATATTAATGGGTGACCTTTGCAAAAGAACAACTGAGCCTAATATTCAAATAAATACTGCATTGATTTAATAATGCATTTTCATATCAAGTTGTGGGACTTAGATTTACTCAAGAATGGGCAGCAGAGGTCAAGACCAGATTTCCAACAGAAAATCTGCATTACAAACTGAAAGCGTGGGCATTCACCAGGCAGGTGGGTGTAACGAAAGACACTCAATAGTGTCTAATGTTTTTTATTTAAATTTTTATTTCTGAAGATAAGACTGACTCTTAGACTTTAGTACAAGCTGGATCCTACACTTCCCATAATGCAACTCAAAAGGGTCTTTCGATACACCGCCCCTGCCTGGTGAATCCACACACCCTCAGTTTGCAATGCAGGATTTCTTTTATAAATCTGGTGTCTCCAAACCCAAAGCAAGATAACCCTCATGACAAAGCTTCTCCAGAGCCACAGAGGACATTAAACAACTGTTTTCACAGTAGTAGTACTAAACACGACAAGTAAAATGATCGTATGTCCAAACTCAGCTGTTGGGAATCACAATAAAAAATAGTCATATCAATGTAAAATCTGTCCAAAAACAAGACAGTTGGTAAATACTTTGCTACCGCAGACAAATTCAGAACAATCTATTTGCGGATGGCGGGTGATTTTTGGCGGGTCTGTCTCGTGCGATGTTGTGTTTGCAGAGATGTGATGGTAAAGTGTTCTGAGCCCATTGTGGTTGCTCACAGTGGCCTGGCTGCCAAACAATGCATGGGCACACGTGGACATCCCACCACAGTAACGGATAAAACTGCTCTGGTTTGGGGACAGTGGGTGTGTGTCTGGGGAGGGTGGGGGGGCAACTGGAGCAGGGTGAGCGGGGTTTGTGTGGAGTTTTAGGGAGGGGGAATAAGTGCCCAGGGCACACTCTGGTGCTATGTGACCACTCGCAGACCAACAAAATCTAGGTCCACACGGATAATTAGAGGGAGACACGGGCGATTGTGTTTGGACAGGCCAGTCCAGTCCAGAGTGTGGCACAGCGACGTTCGTCTCTTCTCTAACGAGCGCCCGGTGTTAATGAGCCCCTCCTTGCCATGCGCTCAATGGCCTGTTAGAGCAAAGAATGGCCAAGCGCTAGGCCAACGAGTGCACTGCATGCCTGAGTGCTCCCAGTTCTGCGATTGGCCCTTGTCCTCAAACCATGGTGCAGGCAGGGGCTTGATGGGGATGAAGCGAGACAGGGCAGCTAATGATCATTAATTGCACTTGGTTTGTAGTAAAAGAGTCCAAATGCTGGTGCGCTAAGGACACTGGCGTGATAATGGCTAGCGTAAACAAGGGGCTAGGGGACTAGTGATGGACTGCGGGGAGGATAATAGCAGCCTAACCCATTTTCTTTTGTCGGCCCTCCTCTGGCACCCCGCTGGCCAACACAGCAGACTTCTCGCTTACGTAATGCACAAAAATTTTGGCGGCCTCCTCATTGGGGAGCCGGTATACAGTGGGGCGGGGGGTGAAGGGATGCAAACATATTCTGACCTAGTTTGATCTGACAGAATTGAGAGTTGTTTTGGGATGTTTTTGAGCGGGCTGCGGTGACGCTGTGTTGACAGGGTAACTCTCTGGAGGAGGAGGGACTCTTATTGTCAGACAGCTTATGTGGCGGGGAGCTGGTCTAGGTTCTGCTGTCTCATCTTATCTCCAACATTAGCGCTCCTTTGCTCGCTGGCTCATTTAGTCCAATGAATTTCCGGGAACGGAGGAGACTTACAGTAACTCTCAGTGTACGCATGCATGCTCATAAATCCAACACAAGCAACAAGGGATGAGAGTGATAATAACAAAGACTGCGACGGCTCCACTGATGCCGTTTGGGAATCCTGTATGGCAATGCGCTTCTTGGCAGATCATGTGACTTGCCCTGAGGGAATGTGGCGCTGTGTGAGGTGGACTTGTTCGGGAGCACAATGCTACACAGGGACAGATGGGCTGAGTCAAGGGCCAAAACAGCACGGCACAGAGGGTGAGAGGTAGGCAACAAGAGAGCCGGAGAGATTAGAGAGAAGAGAGGGACGGACAGTTAAAGCCAAAAAGAAAAGAGGAGAGTGAAGGGGGGAAGGGTGCAATTAGTGCAAGGTCAAATTGAAAGAAGAAAAATAAATATATATAAAAGTGTTGAAAGCACACCTCCTCAGATTTCAAAGCCTTACATGATCAGAAAGGCTGATTGTGTAACTACTGTTGCAGCTCATTTCTAAAATAGGATTACAGACAACAGGATTAACTGAGACAGGTAAGAGGATCAATTTAGTTCAGTTGGGATGAAATGACAGAAGGATGCTATTGTTTTCTCCTTGTTTAGGAGCTGGCATTATGACCACCGATCTTCTCTCTTCTTATTATTTAAATTGCAAAAAGGAGTTTTGTGAAAAGAGGTTTAATATAGTCATTCATTATCATTACTATAATTGCCTCTATACAGAGCAGACACCCTGGTCCCTCTGTGCCAGTCGGACAGTCAGTCTACAGGCCTCCTCTAATACACAACACAAAGGGTTGGCCATAAATCAGAGGACCCATGACCCTGGCCCTGTCCTCGCTGAGAAGGAGCTCTCACACCGGGGTGAGAGCCTTGGGAGCAGGCCTTGACCCTCGGAGACCTCCAGAGTAGGCTTGGCTCCACACACTCCTGTCTGTAGGAAGCTATACACCCCAGGGCAGGAAAAAAGCGACGTGTGTGGGAATCTGCAGCACATGGGGCATAATGCAGAGACACAAGGATGCTAAGGCTGAGTTCAAATCAGAGCAAAGCTTTCTGTCTGTCCAGGGTTTAAAAAGGAGCTGCAACTAAATATTACTTTCATTATCGATTAATGTGCCGGTCATTTTTTCAATTCATCGATGCCTGTTATAATTTCCCACGGCCCAAATAAAAACCCTCAAACATCTTGTTTTTGTTTGACCAACATGTCTGGTGGAAAAGAGCATAAAATCCTCACATGTGACACTTTGGGACTAACACATTTTGAGCATTTTTGCTTAAAAATTCTTCTATTGTTTGACAAACTGATTAATGGACTAATTTTTGCAGTCCTAGTTCAATCCATGTTTTTCTGTCTATTATAAAACAATATAAACTATAAGCATGTAAAAATGAATCTAATCTGGAGGGTAGAAGTTCATTATTGACCATGAAAATAGTAACAACAAAAAACAAAATTCAAGATCCAAAGGCAGTGAGATGCAAATGCAAAATTAATTAGCAACAATTTTGATTAGAGATTAAATATTTAAGTTTTTAAACAAAAATATCAAAAAAATTATGGTTCCACTTTCTCAGATGTGAATGTGAGTTTTCAATCAGCCGCTATATGGTGGTTATTTTTAACTCTTAAGTGCATGCATATTTGGTGATATGGTACTATTTATGTGAGCTGTAGCTAATGAATATTCTCATTATTGAAAGATCGTTTAGTCTTTAAAATGTAAGAAAATAGCAAAAAATGTCCATCAGAAGTACCCAGAGCCTAAGGTGGAATGTTTCTTGTTTAAGATACCCATAAAAATGAGAATAGTCATTATAAAAGTTCATGGTGAGAAGCTGAAACCAGAGAATGTTTAGCATTTCTGTTCAATAAACAACTTGATATCAACATTGTTGATTCATTTTCTATCATTTGACTAATAGATGAATAATTTTAGTGCTATTGTATTTGTGGTTATCCCGTCCAAACACATCACTTTGACTTCTAAAGTCACATAAAATGTCTCACGACAGAAGGAGAAGAGAATCAAAGAGATCCCCACACACGATGACAAAATCACCGGAACAAACTTGCGTACACACTCTTCACACTCAGTCTTATTTATGGCAGGTCAGGCACTCCTCTTCCCAGCTCACTTACTCCATGGTGGCTACTTTCTGTGCAAGGCTAGCAATGACAGCAAAGAGCCTCAGGTCTACAAGCCCATCTGTCACTCTGAAGTCCACCATCTCCAGGATCTAAAACAAAAAAGAGATTAGATGATCAACCCTGCTGATGCGAGAGCAGTGTTTCCAGATTGGTTTTATATCCAATCTATCGGTCAGTCCACCACTTTGGTTTTAGACTGAAAAATCAAACACCTATCCCCTGGATTGCCATTAATGGTCTCCAGTGAATGAATCATAGTCACTTTGGTGATCCTCTAATATTTCATCTAACAACATGATCAGGTGAAACTTTTATGTCAGAATACCTGCAAAACAAATGACATTCCCAACTCTGTGTTTAGTGCTTTTGTTAGCATGCTAACACAGTAAACTCAGATGATAAACATTATATCTACTAAACATAAGTAGATTATTAGCATTGCTATTGTGAGGATGTTAGCATGCTGGTGTTAGCATTTAGCTCGAGGTACTGCAATGCAGCCTTACAGAGATGGTTGTAGACTCATGTTATTGAGTAGACGGTAAATTTTCGTTTTGGCCAGCATGTAATCATTTGGGCAACTTTTTGTACCATTCAGGAAGCTTCCTCTGACATAAAGTAAATTGACTACTCCTCTCTCCTGATTTGTATGAGCAATGCGTTCAGTAGGTTTTGCTCCACATCCAATGACTGATAACTGATGAGTAACAAAATCAGATGTCTTTCAGTTTCTTACAACTAAAGAGGAACTTGCTTCCTTTAAAAAATATTATTCAGTCATATCTTTGTGGTAAATGACTTGTAAAAGCTTCAATATCTTCATGTTTATACGTTATCCACGATTATTGGTAGAGACCATTTTTTATTATTATATAATCATTACTTTTAATGATGATTGGGCGAGTTGGAGGCTTTGACTGCTATTTGTGTGCAGTGAGCAGTATGTGTGTGTATGTGTATGTGGTTGGTTGTGTATTTTTATATGCATGTGTACAGATACAGCAAAAGCCGACCCTGTAGACATAGATCTCCTCTTCCTCAGACAGCATCTCTGGAGGGATGATGTTTTTAAGAGCAAGTAGAACCTGAAGGCAAGAGATGTAGCCATCACCATCGCTGTCCTCCTGTGAAGAAAGACCACCATCATCATCACTATCATCATAAGAATCAAAATCAACATCATGATCATCATGATCAGTTCCCAAACTTTTTTGGCTTATGTTTCTTTACACAAGTCAATATCGTCATAGGTAGATATGGACATTGATTCATTTGAAATATTTTCAAGGATTTAAGAGGCAAGAGTTTCCATAGTATAAACGTGGACAAAGTTCAGAAAAATAAATACAATATTGAGAGTAAACATTCATTATTTACCTTAGAAAGAGTTAAAAAAAGAAATAAATCTTAATTCAAGATCCAAAGACCATGAGATGCAGTTGAAAGCACCGGGAAATGCTAGTGGCAATATGTTTTTCTTTTTATAATGCCCTTAAATTGTCCTCAGGTGAGAATCACTGATTTAGATCAAACAATTAGTTGATTAGTCAATTAGTCAAATAATTGATTGACAGGAAATGAATCGGCAACAATTGAACAATTTTTTAAAAACTTGCTTCTTCAGCTTCTTAAATGTAAATATTTCCTTTTCTTGTCTTCTATGATGGTAAATAGAAATATTTTTTGTTTGGATTGTTGGTTAAACCAAAAAAAACAAACTCATTTAAATGTCATGAATTCTTCAAAACTGTGATGGAAATGTCTTTTTGCTATTTTATGACAAGAAAAGAGAGTAAAAAAAATCACCTCACTCTTAATTGGTAGTGCAATATTTTACAGTGAGTGAAAGAGAATATCCAAAATATAAAAGGTTTAAATGGCTTTTCACTTACTGCTTCAAAAGCTCTTTTGTACTCAGTCAGCTTCGCCTGACTGAAAATGCAATACTTTGCCAAAAAGTCGACTGCAAAGAGAAAAGAAGAAGACAAAGACAAACTTTTAGAGCGAGTAGAATGCATATTAACTGGACTTCCTGACTACACGAGAACAAAAATGTCATTCTAAAAGATGGTTATTTGTTCTGTGTATTTCATTTTATACCACATATCAGTGATTTCCAGCTTGAGTAACAACATTAGGCTTCTGTCTGTGAGCATGTGTGTGTGCAGAGTGGATTAGAGCAATATTTCTCTCCTCTGGTCGCACCAGGGTCATGGAGGGTGGACAATACAGGGCGAGTGGTTCACAGGGAGTCCAGTTGGCCTTGATTGTGTGTGGAGGGCAGAGTGGCACTTGGCTGCTGAATAGATGCTGGAGACACAGCAGCCAAGAACTTGAAATAAACCTCGATATGCTACTTTATCAGGAAAAAGGTATTTACTGTGAAATAATAATAACAGCATGAATAGTGACTGAGTGAGAAACTGGAAATACACTTGGATTGGTCAAAATGATAAAAAGGAAAGAGACATCTAATCACACACATCTAATCAGAGCTGAAACAATTAATCGATTAGTTGACTAACAGAAAATCAAACATTTGATAACTGATTGACCATTAAGTCTTTCTATTTTTTGCAAAAATGCCCCAAATTCTCTGGAGATGGACAGTTTTGACTGTTTTTTAAAAATACTTGAAAATAATAGTTGCAGTTGCATACTTCTGTCTATCTACTAACACCTTAGCTCAAGTTTGTCCCTTTTTAAATTTGAGACTTTTGCACAGAAACAACTCTTAAACATATCTGTAAAATATAAGTAAAACTGTTTTTTTCATGACTTCTTATGTTCACAATCCTCAAAAACTCCTCTCAAAAACAACTGACTGTCTCTTGATAAAAAGAGCACCTTATTGCTTTAACTCAAATCTAATGATCAACGTAAAAGTCTCCAATATTAAAGCGATGATTACATGATGGGGACGAACTGAGACTAAGCACACCCATGAATATTTCAGTAGGCAAATTTGGGAGGGAGAATGACTTGGAAAAAAGGGGGTAGAAATGGGGCTTTTAAGCTGCTGCCACTTCAATTTAGGAGATGAGAATGAGTCTACTGAATAATGGATCTATTCATTGGTTTAGAGAAGAAAGAGGAGCAACAGAGTTGATATCAGTCTGGACTTAAACCCTTGGACCTCTGGGGTTTCTCCGCAATGGCAGGGGGGCTGTTTGAATCTGCCATTTATCAGCTTAGGCCTAATCAAAACCAGGCCTTCAGTGGCCTCGTCCTTTCACATGCAAAATGTTACATTCGCATCTAGTCAACTTGACTTGTTAAAGCTTGATTGATCAAAAAACCTGTGGACTGGCTTCACGCATCTGTTTGCAAATATCTGTGATGAGAAGGGGCTGCAGGATGAGAGTCTGGAGTCACACATGGAGCCGCAGCTCAGCCTGCATGGGACCAGGCGGGGATTTAAAAATCCGCTCTCTTCAAAAGACACCAACACACGTTCACAGGGTGGCTGGATCAGTGCACTGGTCAATCTGCTCAAGGGAAATGGCAGCTTGTGCGAGAGAGAGTGAATGGATCCACCTTCTCTTTTTCACAACAAGGCAGGCAGAGGTTGAGGTTCTCTGACCATCTGGAGGAGAGTTAGCAGTTGACCTGTGGTGACTTCAGTGAGTCCAGCACATATATGAATATATATTTTTCTAATTACCCATGATGGTTTATTATACTCTCCACTGACTGGCCAGAACCATTCAGGTCTGTGTGTGTGTGTGTGTGTGTGTGTGTTCACAGGCAAGGGTGTGTTCAGGGCTGATGTTGAGGTTGAACTTTATTAAACT
>JAPMOB010230715.1:0-10800 GCA_029875015.1 Lepomis gibbosus
GTTCTACGCCTGTCAAGCTTTCCATTCTCATGTGGCGCATGTTCATTTTACAGAAATAATGGTGGCAGATTTATCGCTCGAAATTCTCAGCTTTATGAGTTGGTTGAAAACTCTCGCTGGGGTGACTTAAAATAAGTATCTTGTTTGAGACTAAAGCTGCATGTCCCAGGTAAAAAATTGTCATACATCTTTCAAAAGTATGTTTTCACTTTCAGCATTCAGTGCTGAAAAATTTACGTGGAAGTGCCGAAAACTGCAGTTCACTGAATGGCCACTTGAGGCTGGCTCCAAAAGCGAGTCAATCACAATGACCCCCATCTTTAAATGACACCAGTTTTGGTTTGTATGTTTCTCCTTTAATGAAAACTACGCATGGGGTGAATTTTATATAACTCATCCATTTCAGTGACATTGTCTTGTCCTCTCAGATGGCTTGCCGCTAGGTGGTTCAGCAACCAGGCATTATTTGTCCCGCCTCAGCTCCACCTCTTTGCCCATTTTCTGATTAGCCAGAGATAGGCAATGCCAAGATAATGTTGCCAGGTACTGCTGGATTTTAAACCTCCCCAAATCCAATAAAGAGCTGGACACAGTAGCTAATGTTATCCTCTGATAGCATCCAGAACTGGCTTCCAAACAACACAGTGAATGTGTTGTGGATTAGGCTTTTTTGAATGTAACCTGTAACCCCACAAACTAACATTGGTAGTAAATGATTAGCTCTTTGGCATTGTAAGTAAAACCAACCTACTACTGTAAGTAGTATGCCAGACGTGCTAACACATGTTGCAGCTTATGTTAGAGCAGATAAACAAACTGTTTAATTAATTTATTACACTTTTGTTTTTGTGTTTTTGGTTTGGGAAAGGCTACAAAAAACACTCTTTAAAATCTGAGTATTACAGCCCCAATCCTTAGTTGACATAATTTGTTGTATACATACATATTGGCTGCACAGTTTATTCAAAGCATTTCAAAATAGCAGGCTCCGTCTAAAGAAAAAATGCAGCAATCAGCATCACCCTCAGTTTCATTGCTTATGAATGCAGACCCACTGCTGGAACGGTTCACCTGAAAAGCTGCCACAAGCTGAGACCCATCAGTGAAAGTGGAGGTTCTGATGGGCAGAGCCTCTCTGTTTTCATCTTCTGTATCCTTAGTTGTGCTTACAGCCTCTTTTTCCCTCTGAGGCACAAAAATATTAACTTTCAGCCCGGTGTGGCTGCCAACTTCCTTCACCTAACGGAGCATTCTGTCCATCACACAAACTGCTTTAGACGGGACTCTGGCAGCCTTTACCAAAGCAAGGAGTTGCTCCTTCTGTTTGTTTGGTCCGTTACTTAATAGCCTAATTTAAATATTGTTACGCTGAACCTGTAGACCTGCTTTGCTCTGACTTCACAGACTTTTTTTGTAAAAACAGGGGACCACTCTTACCATCACTGCCTGATTACACAATACTGTAGACCTGTACTCTCTCTCTTTCTAAGACTGCAGTTAGAGTAGTAAATTAAAGAGATGCTTGCCTCCACATTGGCTGCGGGAGCTGTTTTCTTCTTTGTGGGAAAGAGGTTTGGGGTTGCCTCATCATATATTGACTCTGCCTTTAAATAATTAAACACTCAAGAACCATTATCCTCTCCTTCTGCTTGCTTGGGTCACCATCTTCAGCAACCTGGATTTTCCCATATAGCCTTGTGCACACTGAAAAGGCAATGGGAGGTAAATAGGCTTTGATACACTGACCTGACTATTAACTTTCGAGCATTTGAAAAACACTTCCCGAGAATTGTCGCACCTGTTTGTCTACCTCCCTTTAACCTGCACACCCTGTGTGCCACCACGAGAGAGACTTCCGGAAAACAGTCTTTTCATGTTACTTGAAAAATCTATGTTGTTCCACTTTGTGTCATTTCAAGCATAAATATGCAAGTTGAAATGAGCATGGTTTCAGAAGGTTTCACTGTCCTCAACCCACCACAATGAATCAGGTACAGCAGTTAATGGGTAAGAACACACAAAACAGGCTTTTTACAGCAGCTGTTTTTGGAATTTAATTCCTTTTTAGGATCTCAATTATGAAAGTTGACGACACTCTCACAACAGCAGCACAAAAGGCTAAAACAGAACCTGCCGGTCGGGCCACTCATTTGCTCTTTATCTAGGATGAAGAGTTCATTTTAAAGGCATAGAAAATTATGACATTTCAGGAGCGTGGATATGGCAATAAGATGATCACTAAATCCTATAAAAGAATGCTTTATTGCTAAAGATAACTGTAACTACAACCCAACCCAAACCACACCACTGATCTTATTATATGCAGTCTGCAATGTTCCCCTTTGGCTAATAAAATAAAATGGATCATGCTCTGAAAATGGCATTGACATGTACTTATGCTACAGAATACCTTAAAGGAAAAGCCCATCATTGCGCTGAGGGCTCCATGACAGTTTGGTGCCTGTTGTTCCAGGTTAGGTGTAATTAGTTAGGCTTAGTATTTATTTTCTTTGATATATTATATAAATATATTTATATACATATTTATTATGTAGCTTTTAAGACAGAAGACTGAGGAAAACCAGAAACATAAAGCACAGAAGATCGGAGACAGACAGAGAGATGGGGACACACACCAACAGAAAGACAGACAGATCAGAAGACAGATAGGACTGGAAGAGTCTGGCAGACGAAGTGATGTGTATGTGTGTGTGTGTGTGTCTTTATGCCCCAGCTGAGCCTCGGCAGAGCTGCAGCACAGAGGCCAAGTTAAATGGGCAGGGGAGATTAAAGGCAGCGCTGGGGCCTGCAGCCTCTGTATTCAATCACCACTCTCCCCCACACCTCAGCCTGCATGCTGATCAAGCCACAGTGAAAGGAACCATGCACTCTGGCACTTCCATACACAAGTGCACAGACTGCACACTTGTACTGTCATGGTATCAGATTTTTACAAATCAAAAGATTATCAGATTAATGACATCTCAACATCCTGTTAATAATGTTAAATTATTGTTAAAATCATCAAATACATGTAACATTGTTTATAGTACTCTTAGTATTTCATTGCCAAATTGAAAAGCACGACAGCTTAAGTTGGATTTATGCTTCTGTGTCCAGGTGTTCGGTGGTTCCGCTGTAGGTGCTTCTAGAATAGGAACGGATTTATTTATTATTCAGTGGAAAGTTTCACCTGTTGATTTGTTGCAGCACCAACACAACACTAGATGGATGTGTCATAGGGTCGAATGTTTCCCATGATTTTAAACCAGGAATATATCATGCTATGCCCAGGATTCCATGCCATAAATTAAGTTTGATTTTAAAAACAGGATACGGAATTGCGGATAATAAATCATAAGAAGATCTTTACTCTGATTTTCTGATTATTTCAACAACAAGTATCTTTGTGATGTAAAGAATATCTTTACAGCGCTGACACAAGTTTATTATTGCTATAATGGCAGGGAGCTGTTTGCAACAGCCAGCTTGGCATGTTATTTTGGTGGTATGAGTAACTGGATCACTGCTCACTGACATTTAACTGTAAAGTCAGGGTGCTTCTCTGCAGTCGATGCTTCACCTGTTTATTGCTGCTCTGAAATTGGGGGTGTCTTTGTTTTAGCATGTATGATGTTCTCCATCTGAGCACACAGGTAAACACATGCTAAAAATCCCGGGATCCCGCATGTATTTTTCTTGGGAAATGGGAACAGATTATGGCGAGAATTCCTATGAAATAACACATCTCAATTTCTGGTATGTGAACCCTAGTATCATATATTATCAGGTAATGCCGTGTCTTAATTATATACCGGAAGCAACTATGTTTATATTGCTTTGTTCATTTTGAAACTGAGAGCAACAGTCCAGAAAGGAGCAAGTTTGCACTGGAAATTGCTTTGCAGTATCACAAAATGTAATGGTGAGTGTGACTTGTGAGATTTGCTGTATTTTTTCCTGGCCATCACTGAAGCTCTGCATTCTCCTTCACATCACGTTTGAAAATATGCCAGTCCTCTTTACAAAATCCAAAATATGCCCACAACAATGAGTGAACTTTTTTGAGGTAGGAATAAAGACTTTCCTTAAAAAACAAAAAGCTTTGTTCAACTGATATTTTGTTGGCATGGTGCTGGAGAGGTTGTAAATTGTGAATGTCCCGCCCCCTGCGGAGTGCTTCTTTGTGTGTGTGTGTGTGAGTGTGTGTGTCAATGAGGGAATAAATGGAAGGCGGAAAGACAGCAGGTAAGAACCGTTTTTGAGAAAAATAAAGTGCAAATAGAAACAAAGCAAGTTTTTTGAAATAAAATGGCAACTGCACTTAAGCTCGCTGCCACATACCCATCATGCATGAAAGAATCCCTGCATATAGCGCACACAACCTCACACACGCACCAGCAGATGCTTTATTATAGATTTTCACACATTTGAGCTCAGCTCTGATCAGCAGCCTAACACAGCCTGACACACCTTCTGTCCGCCAAGGTTGCAGAAAGAGAGAAATCATTGGACTTTCACAGGTTTCACCCAGGCGTCTTTATTCTGCAAAATCACAGCAACATTTAAGGGACTTCACCTTATCATTGCCCTGTTATGATGTATCCTCTGGGGGAGGAAAGTATGCTTAATTGCAGTAGTGAAGTGGTTCTGGTGTGTGTATATGTACATATGATTTCCTGTGGGTTACTTGGGTCATGTGTTTTGCTGTTCTAATTGATGATCATTCATTGTTTCACGCCAACACCCAGTTATTAAGCAGAGTTCATTATTCTAAACACTAACGCTGGGGGAAAAGATCTCAAGGGAAAACACTATTCTTTACGTCAGGGATATTCAATTAGAATTCAAAGAGGTCCAGTTAGAGAAGCAAAAGTCCGGAACATCATAACGACTACTCTGCGTTATCATTCAGGGCCATAACGTACAGTTGTCAATGTATTTGTTTTCAGTCAACAACTGACAATATTTCAACAATATTCAGGTTTCACATCAAACTGGAGGGATAATGATAAAAAACTACTCTAATAATAAATTCAAAATTTAAGTAAACTCAAATAAAGTGCTTAATTTCAGAAAAAAAAATCATAAAAAGTGTAGCTTGAAGTGATGAAGTGTAGTCTTAAACCAATTTTATAATAAACACTTAACAGATCTTAACAACTGAACAGCTATAATGCCTCCTCTTCTCTTTCATTCCCCTTTATAGAGCTACCACTTGCCAACTTCCTCTTGTTCAGTGAGAAACATGAGCTCGAGTTTGTCCTGCCAGCTAGGTTTGGAGATCTATGAGAGATTCTGGTTCTGAACTACCCATGGGAGGAATGTACATGTAAGAATCTGTACATTCTTGTGAACTCTATTTTCTCTTTTGCCTCTTCTCTCCGTGTGCGTTTCCAAAACGTCTCCAGTGTATCTCACTCGCGGACTTGACTCAAATGCACAGATTTAATTGGCTGAGCAGTATCACATGTGATGATTGGAGCACATGTGATTGGTCTGTGAGTTTCCTGGGCCGCTAAACCAGTACAGTAAATGCTAGAAAAGTTGCGTGGGTTAAAATAGAAACGCTCTGTCACGAGGCAGTAAGTTTCAGTAGTAAATCGGTTGTATGTCAGCGGCCCGGATCTGGACCGCGGTCTGCCTATTAGTGACCACTGCTTAACGTGCTTTACACAAGGTCACAGTAGGAAAAAGGGTCCGTAGCCTCATTATGGAAACCATATTACACGGGAACTCAGTTGAATTGATTTGAATTGAAGTCACTGCAACAAAAAAAGTGTTTCAAAGTGTGAATGAATGTATGGGTATCCTGGCACCTTATTAAGATGATGGGGTTTCCCATCTGGGGCTGCTGTTATTGATAAATCTGTTGATTATTTTTGGCAAGTAATCAATGAATTGCTTGAGTCCAAGGTAATGTCCTTATATAGCAAATATTTAACAAATAACAGTCCACAACCCAGGTTATAAAACAGAAAAATGTTACATTTGAAAAACTTAACATAGCAGAAACCATAGCATTTTATTTGATAATAATTAAATAAAAAACTTTTTAAATCACATATGCACTAATTTTGGTGTAAAAGGCACAGTGGTGCTTTTTGTTAGAAGCTGCTGCATGCTAACATGCTTCCCATGACAATGATGTTTAATGTTAACCATATGTGTTAGCATGCTTACATTTGCTCATTAACATTTAGCACAGTGTAAGGCTAATGTACTGGACATAATATTTGTCGGAGGCAGAGGTTGTTTAGTTGTAGCTATATCCCTTCACTTAGCTAATGTGTTTGTGTGTGTATGTCTGTATGTGCATTTTCATCTGCATTTGTGCTTATATTGTTTCTTTTTTTTAATGCACATGTTAAATGCTTTAGTGTGTATGTGTGTCAGTGTGTCTGTGTGACTGTTGCTTGCCCAAGCATTTTAGGAAAAAAGCTCAGCTTGCTTCAGCCAGAATAGATGGGCCAGACCACAGTTCTCTTTTTCCCTCCCTCGTCATGATGAGAGAGTGCTACAATGAGAATTGTCTCCAGAACTTTTTCTGATTAGTAGAAGCATAAGCAGGGTATTAATAATTTTAAGGGTAGCTTTATGATGAGTTTTTGGTAATTCTTATCAGTGTTAGAGGGGAAAATAAATGTCTATAGTAAGTCGTGGCAGTTTGAAGGGAGTGCAATCTACTGCAAGATGCAAGACAGTGGAACGTCATTCCATTTTTTCATTTAGTCATTATTTTTGTAGGTATTGGCGTTTACATGTAGGCATCAGATATAGTCAATGAGTAAAGTTCAAGACATCTGCAGCCCTCAAGCAAAAATTAAAATGTTATTTTATGTTTTAAAGGGATCATATGGTTATTATTCTTACTGAGTGTCAAATGTGAGCATAATTTCACTTTTATATATGTGTCAGTTCAAGGCAAACTGCTAGCCTGGCTCTGTTTATAGGTAACAAAATTCACCATCTCCAGGTTTCAGTACATTTAATTTCTAGCTTACTCCCCCCTGTTTCCGGTCCCTGGCTAAGCCAACCAGCTGATTGCTCCGGCTTCAAGTTGAACGACAGATACCAGAGTGGCAATCTTCTCATCTGAGTCAGAAAGAGACCAAATAAGCATATTTCCCAGAATGTCAAACTACACCTTCAACACTATGGATTTTGGAGGAAACATGTGGCCCTACTGCCAGTCTCTATAAATCATCAAAGCACCGTGCTCACTGATAATCATTCATCAATTGTAACCTGATCAGAATTTATTAAAACCATCAATCATTTCTATTCATTCCACCACATTGCTTTGAACTGGAACATCACTTTTCATACCTGTAAAAATCAAGGACATGCTGTACTCTCTTTAGACTGCTTTCATTTATCGTCAAGGTCCAGACTTCAAATAAATTGAAGTCCAAGTAAGTGGCTGGCTTCATTGTTTCTGGACCTCGGTCTCCTGCTCAAGTGCAGGTTGTGTTGGAGATTTCGTTCAGGCCCTACATCATCCGACTGCTCTTTTACCTAAAGCTGTAATTTCATCTGCTCCGCTCTCCTTCCCGTTGCACCTCATGCTGTTCAGTTGGCTCTTCCAGCCTCTGATTAGGCTTGTTAAAAGGATTCATTTAAAAACTAGCCGCCGGGCCTCAGGGTGGAGGAACGACATCACGTTTCTACTAATGCAGCGTTTGAATCCAAAATGGGATTTCAGACTCCGTCTTGGCGTCGGACTCTTCTCTCTCATTCAGAACAGCTGTAGCGGGATGGAGTGATATAGCATTTTAGTCTGGCAATGTCTAACATGTACACTCACACACTCACACACAAGCATGCACAGGCACACACACACACACACACACACACACACACACACACACATACACACGCTCTGTCCTCTCCAGCAGAACAGATGTGATGCTAGTTTCCGACTACATCAAGCTGCCATGTAGTGTTTCTGGGTTAAGTGGAGAATATGTGGAAAAGATTTTTTTGTAAGCAAGGCTTCAGCCATTACATGCATCGTTTTGATGTTTAGAAAAAGAGCATGTCTGTGTCTTGGCATCCTTGTATTTTATACTCACTGCCAAACACACACAAACGCACACAAGTCATTCGGCTCCTCAGAGGCACCATGACTACATTGTTCGCTTAATACACAAATCAATATGTTTTATTTCAGCACTTAATGTTCTTCACCTTACAATGCATATTTTTAGCCCTGCTTGCGAGATCAGTGTTTTATGGATGCTGATGTCAGACGCTTGGTTGGCTCAAACGGCATTGGTTTGGAGTGTAAAACGCAGCATGGCCCCAGTGAGCTGCTAGCATGGTGTTTTTTTAAATTCTGGTCTTGTTACTAAATTGTTGATCTGATCAAGCAGAAAGCTCACCTGTGTTGGACTGTTTCCATCAATACTAGGAAAATATAATGAAGTCTCGTTCATCTTAACAACCTGCATGCATCTAGAAAAACACACCAGATTTGTTAAACAATATTATGCAGTTCTTCCGGATTTAGCTAGTCTACTTTTTGCAATAAAAAGCAGCATGTTGCATTTCCGTACTGTTTAGCCATTAATGTCAGCGAATGTTACGAGGTTTTGTAAAAAAGTAATAATCAAATGCCTCTACAATCCCAGAAGCAGACACTAAACGCAAAGCAAACTAGAAAAATATGCAGGCCAGGACGCCAACCTTTACAAAATGGTTAGCTAACGTATTAAACGTTGTCACCTATCAAAAGTTATGTGGGTGTAACCCAGTAAAGTTAGTTTCAATTCCAATGTTTAGGCTATTGTTCAGAGAGTGCAATCAATCAAGTCTTTCTGTAAATGTTTGCTTAAGAAACACTTGGGATCCAAATGGGATCCATCGTTTTAGCAGATGCTCTGTTATCTCTTTTTTTATACTTCAAAAAATTAAAAACGTGTCAATGTGTTTATTGCCTTTTTAGTCTGAACTAAAATATATTTACATTTTGTTGACTAAAACTAACAATAATCAAATTTGACTGATATATTGAACTAGCTAACATATATATTTAATCAGAAAACAGATCGAATACTAAATCAAAAATGAACAGTGCCTGGTAGTTACACAGCCAGTTTCAGCTGAAAGCAAATACATTACTCCCACTCAAAGTAAAATACATAATTTATTGCTTCGGACCTGTGGTGTTGATTTACCATCAACAAACATTTCTTTGCTGTTGTTTGGATGTGAGCCCTCATCTTTCTTATGTACGCTGCCACAAGTCTTACTGTAAAAATAAGGACTAATTAAAACCTCATTCTGCTAGACTGCACTTCGGTATCTTCAGTAAATTTCATGGCAGAACGCATTTTTGTGACGAATTTAGAAGGGCACTCTGAAATACTTTGTAAATAGCTTTTTTCTTGTGCAGCACAGTATGCAATCCCAGCATGACTCGAGCACACTGCAGATTTTCAAAGGACAAAAGAATTCTATACCTACCCCTCCTGCCAAGCTAAACCACACATTTTATAAATATCTAAGCATTTGATTCAGCAGATTGAGACTCTAAGAAGCAGCTTTTAGTTGTATTGGGACCTCTAGAACGGCAAAAACAACAATAATTCTTAAAAATGAATGAAAGGAGCCTCTCTGTCATCTCGGTAAAGGATACAAGGAGTTGAAGAGAAAAAATGTCTCCTTGTGTTGTAGTTGTGCTGGACATTTGTCAAACGGCAGAGCAATTGTAATGTGCTGAGGAGCAGGAGGAGAAATAATAAACCATAGGAGCATGTCAATAACATTACATTGTATTAAGTCGTACACTGTGCCACATGAATCCATCTTCTGCCACAGTCATAGCTTTCATTTCACTCTAGGGTGGCCACACATACATTTTAATCAGCTATTTGGCTAGCCAAGCTGACAACTGCTTGACAGCCGAAGCTGATAAGGGTGATGATAAATCATAGCGCTACTGGTACAAGATTTGGGTTTGTTTCTGAGGACACCTGCCAGTTTCAGATTTTTCCCACTATTCATGAGGCTATTTCAGGAAACAGGATTACTGTTTCCTCTCTTCACAGTCCAATTTCTTTACAGGATGACTGTGAAGAGGTTGGACTATCTTGTATATTTACATGCATAAAAATTGTATATGAAAAATACTATGCAATTTTAATTCTGGACCAAATGCGTAGTCGTGCTGTTCTGGAAAGCGCCTTGTTGGAGCTCTGAATCCTGTAATATTTTTTAACCTTTTCTGCTGATCCCTCCAGGCAACAAAAAGAGGTATACTTTCTTGTGTTGTGGAGGTTTGGTTCAGTTCGCTTTTCTCTTTCTTTTTTTTTTTTGCTTTGTTTGTTTTAGTTCTGGTATGTTTAAGAGAGGCAATATACGTGGTATCCCTGGCACTGCGCTCTGGAGGCTGAGCCACAGGGATGCTTGGAGCAATTTGTTTTAGAAAAGAAGGAATGGAGTCGACTGCTGCTTTATTGGGGGACTGAGACCAGCCTGTCCTCAAGTTCTCCCACACAAGGTTTGGAAAGACTGCACAGCACCTGGAATGCTTGCAGCTGGTACCAACTTGTTTAAAACTCTTACTCTCTTTAGAAATTGTCTATGGACTGATGTCTCTATCATTTCAAATACCTGAGCTTAATACCTTAAATATTAAACATCTAAAGGACAGAGTTTGTTCATCGTCAGAGGGTGACTCTTACTGACTTCGGTGATACCCTGACATTTTTTTTATTTTTTTTTTATTTATCCTTTATTTAACCAGGTAATACCCATTGAGATTAAAAATCTCTTTTGCAAGGGAGACCTGGCCAA
>JAPMOB010230717.1:0-12965 GCA_029875015.1 Lepomis gibbosus
CTGTCACGCCTCGTTAAGTCAGAGCATCAAACCGATAAACATCGTTGTGAGCTAGCTAACCAATTTATCATGTCCTTTACAAAAAAGCGTCACACTTTCACCTGCCACCGTCTTATATACAGTCTGCAACATGCATTTTACCGACAGCCGTTTTACCAATGCATTAGTGGAGATACCCCCCACACCCGCGGTAAAATAAGTGCACCATAAAATGTAGTGGGAGTTATCGTGTGCAGTGCCTGACAGGACCATCGATTGTATGATTGATAACAGCTGATACGCGCACATTCGGTTCTATTATGACTAAGTAATAGCTACTCCTGCCAGACAGTAATGTACTAAACTTTATTGTGTAGTGATGTTAACACAGCATGTTGTTCTCCAATCCTATTGTCCAACGAAGGTTGGACAATAGGATTGGAGTAGTTTCATTCATAGTTCAGCCCTGCCATGCCCAAGGGGGTTCCCATAGTGTCGTCACCGACGCAGTTCGAGTTCCCTCGAAAGGGAACCATGGTTTCATTTCATTATGCCAGACAAGAATCAGCCAACTTGGTGGAGAGGAGAGATTCAAAGGTCTGGACCTTCTTATATACAGTTTATGATCTGGACCCAGGCAAACATGAATGGCTATTGTAGAAAAAATTGCATCCAAAAATAGTATCAAAATTAGGAGTTTGAGTTCATGAAACTCTTAAGAATTATTTCTTTAAATAATACTTTACAACTTTACACTCGCTGCATCTTTTACAGTAATGGCTTGTTCAAATTCAGTGTCTTGTTTGGGCTATTTGTGTTTAGACTTCTTTCATCTTCCCGGCTCGGCCCGTTACTCCTGTCAGGAGGATTCAGCAGCATCGTTACATGAACGAGCTTCAAAGCCAGATAGAGAGCCGGCGGCAAAACGAGGCTCGAGACCAGCAGAACCGTCTTCTCATCGAGCGTCTAGACCAGGTCCAGCTGGCTCAGGAGTGAGTCTGTAAAAGATGTACTACTCAGGCATTTCAAATCATCATGTGTTGTGATAACTAGTGCATCACCTGGTATGTGTGTTTTAGGATAGCTCTGCAGAAGGCTCGGCAGCTCCAGCAGAAACATGAAAGAACTAACTGTTATAAGAAGGCTCTGGATACTCAGGCAAGAAAACACTTCACAAAGTTGACTTTCAGACCTTTGCAAAGGATGCTGTTGAAATTATTTTTGTAGTCTTTGTATGGTAGCACAAACACAAAATGTACAAGCAATGAAGAATACAAAAAAGTAATCCAGTTTTAAGTAGTCCGATTTTGATAAGATATGATGATGCAGACGCGACTAACTTTTTTTGGATAAGGAATTCTTAACATTGTAATTATCAACATTATCAAATTGAGCAAATACGAAAAATCAAGAATCTTACTCCAGAATCACAGACTTTTCTTTTAAGTAGACACAAACAATGATGATATTCACTCATTGTCAACCTCATGTTGCTGTGAACAAGGTCGTGGATGATGATATTTGTACAGGTTATAAATGTCCTTCAATTTCAACATGTTTTACTAACATTTGCAGCCAGTTGTGGAGAATACATAGTAACTGATTTTCATTATAATGTTTGAACGTTTTACTCTGACTCTGAACATAAAAGCTTTGGTTCTATTCCGCGCTGATGCTACTGATTTCTAAAGAATCTCAGCTTCAATTATCGATGGTTATGAATGTCTAAATTTGCTACTGTGTTGTTTATGTTGAGGAAGGTTGTAGGTCAAAGGAAGTCAGCAGAGTAAAGCTACCACCCATCCTGCCAGACAAGGACATGAGAGTGCAATGCTAAATCGGTACTCACTATAAAAGCCAGATTAGATGTACAGCAGATTTGACAGCTGTTTGGTGGACCAAAATGATGTTTGTGCAGTATGTTAAACATGCACATGTGTTGTTTACGCATCTACTTAAAAATAAAAGATACATGATTATTTCAGGGGGAACTTTGTTTATGGAATATCAACACACCAACAACAAAAATTTCATTTGTCTTTGTTTCAACCTGGTGGGTCAGAAATGACCCGTCACTGGGTCTCATTTGGCCCAGGTGGTGTATTATACCATGGTCTGCTCCATATTAACCTTAAAACTGAAATTAGTCTGTTCTGTCCTTTAGGTAGGAGATAAGAAATGCACAGACCCTCCAGAGTGCCAGTCAGACAACTCTGGGTACAACCGCATGGAGACAGCTGCCAACAATGCAGAGAGCCAAGAGAGGGCACAGAAGGTCACCTCTCTTTCTTATTGCTGTCATAAACCTTGATTTTCAGTTGCTGCCTCATGCAGATGGTGCAAATAACAATGGCCATAGCTGTTAATTATACAAATTATACTGCATTGCTTTTGCTTTTTTCAGTGGTAGAAGAGGTAACCAGATCCTTAACTTAAGTAAAAGTAGTAATACCACAGTAAAAATAATAAAAATACTCAGCAAGTAAAGGCATGCATTAAACATTTCAATTAAGAAATAGTACTGACATATTATTAGCAAAGTGCACTAAACGTATCAAAAGTAAAATTATTCAATTATGCAGAGAGTCATATTATTATATAGGATTATTATCATTGATGCATTCACATGCAAATGTAAATATAAGTTTCATGTTGTCACTGGTTGATGTGTAGATAACTAACTTTTTTACATACAGTAGGGTAGCTTTAACTTGAAAAATGCATCTGATTTTATTTGTTGATCCTACATTTTCTCAATCGCAAACTGCAATGTAACTAGTACCGATAGCTGTTACATAAATGTAGGGGAGTAAAAAGTACAATATTTCCTTCTGAAATGTTGTAAAGATGAAGTACAAAGTAGCATAAAATGTAAATACTCAAGTAAAATACAAGCACCTCAAAACTGTGGTGAGATACTTTCCACCTGTTTTTTGTATACACATATATAACCCCACAGATAACCCCAGGCCTTGCAGGTTACTGCAAGTCTCTTTTTTAAAATTGGTTTACTACATATTGAAGCTGTTTCTGTATATTGGCAGCTCTTCCAGATAAATTTCAGTGCTGCCACTCAGAGGAAGAAGGAACAACTGCACAACCGCCAAGAACAGGTGGAGAAAGAGAGAGAAATGCTCAAACACAACAAAATTGAGTGAGTAACGGAAGAGGAAATGACTAAAATGATGATCAATTGAGATGTGGAGATGAAAAGCAGCATCCTTCATCTAAAACATATTTTTGTCTGTGGAAACTATGGTTGTTTGTTTTTCTCTGGTATGTTTCCTGTCCAGGTTAATATTGGGCCACATTAATCGCTTTGAGAAGAAGCAGGAGATCAGTAAGTCACTAGAGGACGAGTGGAGTCGCAGTGCGAATCTCAAACACCAACAAGAGCAAGAAGAGAGGCGCTTCCTGAGGTGTGTGGATGAGGATCTATTCATATGTTCATAAGTTGGTTAAAAATTTACACACTCACTTACTTTAATTAGTATTAATAATGTTGTATTCTTGGGGCAACTAGATCAACAGTTAATGTTCCTAATTTTAGTTTTGGACCTGGACATAACTATAAGATCAATATCTAAGACTCTATGGGGCCCATTTTGTTAATTATCTTTTTTTCAAGAAATGATTTCCTGTTCATTCATTTATCCTTCCATGCTTCACTCTGTCTCCCTGCGGTCAGGTCTGCTGGTCAGCTCCTAGTTGATAAGCTTGAACAGTACAAGCGCTGCTGCCAGTGTAAGAGGAGGACCACCAATTGTGGAGAGACCAACATCTGGAAAGACTCTCATTACCTCTCTGGCTCCCAGTTCATGATCTGAGGACCAGTGTCGCCTACAGCAGCAATCAAACACCATCCCACAGCCTAAACAACACCACAACTCTTGTTGTGGTTCTCGAATACTTAGATGTTATGGTGTGTATCATGCGCTATCCTCTTGGATTTATTCTTGCTTCTTTCCTAAATTAGTCTTTGAAATTAATTTCGGTTGTACTTTTTTCATACTTGTACTGAACATCTTTAGTTTGTATGAAAAAACATATAGTGTTAATGTGCTGGTTTTTATTCCATTCAGAAACCTCCCTAGCACCCTAACAACCACCTAGTAACAGAATAAACACCTGCAGAAACACCCTGTTAACCATCTTGAAGCACCACAGAAACCTCCTGGGACACCCTATCAATCACCTTAAACATCCCGGCAACCTCATATTAATACCCCAGCAACCACACCAAACACCAAAACAGTCACCTAGCAGCAATCTAGTGAGACAGTAAGCAACTTACCAAACACTTAAGAAATTACAAAGAACTCAGGAGAAAGGGTTGCACCCTAACCACTTAACTGCAAATGCCCTGTATATTATTTAGTAACACCTCAGCTTACACTTATGCTGCACAGAGTGAGACACATTTTTCTTTTTTACAGTTTTGGTTTATATGAATAAATCTGACTTGACGTGACCCCAGCAAAAACATGTCCAAGACAAATTTGTTCAAGAAAGCCCAAGTAATTTTCCTTCAAAACATTTAGGGGAGAGCCTTTTTTGCATTTATCTGCACGCCTACTCTTACTGTATGATAATTTCTTTCTGTTATATCTTCTTTTTTGTATCGTGCAAATAAATAAACATACAAACAAATCTCTACTACATGGCTCTGATTTAGTTTGGACTCAGACAGGCCCATTGTATTAATGTGAGACTGTTTGAACAATAAGGAGCTACAGTAGATAGCATGCATGTAGAAGTTACTGTACTTTAGTACTTTGTAAACATACATGCACAGTTCAGAATAAATAAGAATCCTCTGCAGTCTACATACAGTAGAGTATAAGGCAGGTAATGTTTTCACATTAAGTTTGTTGACTGGTAAACCTTTATTGCTTAGACACAAAAACAAAACATGACTATTAACATAAAAAAATCTTATTGTGAAAAGCTTATACTTTTAAAATTCATGGTTTTCATAAGTACAGCACAGTGGCAGCAGGACTAAAGAACCTGCTGTCTGACATTACATACTTTAAAGAGTAGCTGCCCCACATCTTACCCTGAGCAATGACAGAGGTTTTCTATACCACAACACATACAGAGAAGGGCATACATACATAGAGGTGAAAAACAAGGGGGCCCAACATTGCCCCAGGTTTGTGAGAGTTGAAGTAGTAAAACACAAATCTTCATAAGTCATTATAGGTGTAAAAACTAATCGGAGCAAAGAGAAAATAAAACAAGATAAGGATGAAAGAAGGTATGTGGCTTTGATATGGGATGATGGGTTCATGCAATGGGGAGTTTCCATAGATGATAAATGTGTTGCAGGATCATGACAATATTTGTTTAGCTGTGGTCCCAGTGCTCTGCCAGAACTCCCTTTAAGAGCTCATGGAGGCATTTCGAAAGTATTTCTACTGAAACAGATGTACATCTAACTAATCCACACAGTCTGAATGATAATTTACTAACTGACAGGTAAATTGTGTGTATGGACAAAGAGATGTGTGTGTGTGTGTGTGTGTGTGTGAGAGAGAGAGACACGTGATCCAGAAGAGGATCCACCCTTTTTTGTGACCAGACCCAGATTGCTGTACAACATATTACTTTTGCAAACTTACTGCAGGTCCCAGGAGTACTTTGAAAACAGTACTTCTCCTTGGGAGTGCAGGTGACCATATTTTTCATAAGCTTGTAAATATTACCTGATGGGGAAATACATACAAATGTCAGAGATACAGTCATATCTGTGCCAAACTGCAGGTTTGAACCAAATTCAGGGAGTGAGGCGTTTCTCAACAACTGACACCACTGTCAGACAACCACTAGTCTCTGTGTTTCTCTGCCTCAAGCGTTTGTATGTGACCCACCCATCTCCTGCTAAGTCTTGTGGTGTGTTATATTAGTGGTTTAATAAGCCCTTGTTGGCTGTGTTGTACTCTGAAAACTAAACATACATGTTCACATATTATTGTGAACATGTATGTTAGGGCTTGTGCTTTAGGGTAAGTTTGTTTAATTTTCAAGTTCCAGTCTCTCCATAAAATGAACCAGCCCAGAACTATTTGTTGAAATGCAACAAAAGCTCTTAATGCAGTTTTACTAATCCTATTTTTAACAGGGATTACTTCTCTGCGTGGTTTCTTGGACTTGAACATTGAATTAAATACTGAAGATTTAGAACTTGGAATGAAGCTTTGGTGAACTACAACATTAGCTGTGCATGGACATTTTTTCATTGGGCTCACTGAGGCGATGTCGTCTAAGATGAGTCACTGAAGTGCATTCTGGATTTTTTTTGTAGGGTGGAGGGCAATGCCTCATGGGGTATCTGCTCCCCCTGTGAGAAGCAGGCAGCAGGAGACCAACAACAACATATATTATGCTGCTTGTCATGCACATGATGACCAAAGGAGGGATTATGTGAGGCTGAGCAAAAGTGTTCTAAAATGTGAACTCATTTCCCCTGGAGAAAATCTGTGAAATGGGTGAAATTAAAGAAACTTGTGAAACAAAGTTAACTCCCTCTATTTCCCTCTGTCTCTTTCTCTATTTCCTCAGCGTTTCTTATGTGCGTGTCTGTGTGTGTATTTGTGTTTCCAGATTCCCAGGGCTAGTAGATCTAATGGATATCCATCCTAGTTTTACTGGCCGGCAGCTTGTGGCTGGCCTTTTGACAGTTAGTGACCGAGCTGCATTTCAGATCCAAATGTTCTCACCCTGCCCACAAGCCATCTAACAATGACCAGAGTACAATCCCCATAAACCAAACACATCATGAGAGCGGGTGAGCTGTGTCATTGAATGACAACCAGCAATGATCAGTTGTTTACACTCAGAGAAACTAATGGGGAACGATGCTGGTGTATATGTCCACAGTAAGAAAACCCATTATGTTATATATTATAAGTTGGTCAAAGTGAATATTTTATATGAACGATGGATCCAATGGGCAACCATAATGTGAAAGACGCTGCTCATGGTGACAAATCCACAAGGAATAACTTTGTGTACTGTGTACTGTTTCCTCAACTCTACATTATATCATCTTATACCTCATTGTTTTGGTTTTATGGGCCAGACTTCTCCTGTTTCAGTCAAGCGGCAACCTCAGGGTCTGAAAAGAGAAGCCAATGCGGAAGTACCTGAAACCTGAATTCTTTCTAATGGCCAGCAGGGTAGTGACTCCACTGGTTGCAAAAAGAATTCTAATTGCATCGTAGTCAATAGCAAAATGACCCTACTTCTCACTTGATTTATTTCCTTAGCATACACTTTTCTAATGAGTTCACTGTCTCAATGGCTAATTTCAAGTCTTCTTCATCCAGCATGATGTTCATTTTGTAAATGATTGTCCCATTTAGTGGAAAATAAACAATAAACAGGGTATGCTTTAGGGTGTGGCTACCTTGTGACTGACAACCCAGCAAGCAATTTCACAATGAAAAGACATCTAATAGACGTCTAAACAGAGCCCAGACGTCTAGGCTAAAACAGAACTGAATTTGGGCTGTCAGCGAAAGCAAAATAGTCTAGTCATCAATTAGACCACCATTGAACGGCTACATATAGACGTGTGTTAGATGGTGAAAATGGGTCTGGGCTAAAACAAGGTTGAATTTGGGCAGCCAGTAAAAAGTTAATACACATCCAACCATAGCCCAAGAATAGACCAAATACACAGCTTTTGAATGACTACATATCTACTAACAGCATTGTGTTGGACTGTGCAGCTGTGTTCGTGAGTGAGACAGTGAGGGATGAGTGAGTGAAAGAGAGAGAGAGACGAGGGATTGCATTAGGTTACTAATTCGCTGGAAGAATCCTTTCGACCCCTTTACCGTCTGACAGATACATAACTGGATGACAGGAGGAGGTGCCCATGCCGGGGGAAAATGAATCTAACCGACAACACCTGTAATTAGGCAGAAATCTCACAACAACAAGTTAACTTCAGCACCTCTTATATTTATCAGAGAAATAAACACTTTTCCACGGTAGTACCAAGAAAGAGAGTGCCAATTTTCCAGAGTTTACACATGTGGGTAAAATTTTACAGATGATACTCCTACTTCCTTTTCCTGTGAAAGCAGCACAGAGCTGCACCACAAGAAGCTGACGGAGAAAAAAAATACACCATCTCGTCCAGTCGCAGTGGACTAAACTCTTGCCGACCACAGTTTTTTTGCAAGTAGTTTAAAGTTTAAACTTGTATTGTTGTGAATCTTTAGCATAAACATGCCTTAGAATTTCCAACTAACAAACGCCCCCCAAAAGCTGCTCAGCGCCCCTCTTTCCAAAATATTACTTCCAGCGCCCCCATCGGAATTCCCCCGTTAAGAAACACTCGCTTAGTGTCTTTTAATATAACCTAACGCTAATCTTGATTGACAGGCAGCAACTTCCCAGCAAGCAGCTGATTTAGTCTGGCTATGAGTAACCCACCTCTAGCCACTATAACTTTACATGCGGTTACATGACAAAAATAACTTGCAAGGTGTATGATATTTGATCATGTAAGGAAGGTCTACAGTGATTACAAGGTTTTTTGTTTAATTTCTTTCACATGTTTTACGCCTGTGCGTATAGCCACTATTTATCTCGTAGACAGACTGGCTATTTGTAGCCCACTTTTAGTCAAATAAGTAAAAAGATTAAAAGTGGGTTTTTGCCCTGACAGCACGTGAGATGGTTTATATCCGATTATTTTTGCAATGTCAATAATATCTACAAAATATTCAGTGTCATTAAATTGACATGGTCTATATCTGTAGCCACGATTTAGCTCTTATTTGAACAGGCTACATGTAGTCTGCTTTTAGCCCACCAAACGAAATGGAAGCAATCAGTGGTCTAAACTCAACGGCTTAGCTTTTCACCCATGCAGCTTTTGAGGTGTGTGACATCATATCATCAAATGCAAGTAAAAGTTTGAAACATTTAAATTATCTTTATTTTCGCTGTAACGTTCCCTGTTTTAACTTTCATTTTAATTTAAAACAAAATGCAATTACTATTTTCAACCCTACTGAGACATGACCACTGGCAAGACTTGAACGTTTTTTTTAAAAAAAATATTATTTTTTTATTTACAATTCACAAGTTATTTACATTCTTTGAAACCATACAAACATAAAAGAGAACGGCAAGGCTCATTAAAGGCTAATTAAATCTAAATCTAAACTAATAATATTATCAATATAATATCTTAATAATAATTCATTTACCATTTGCATATGTGAATATGATATTTTCCCATAATTATAATAATGATGAGCATCCCACTTTTCCTTGGACAGGTTTTCATTTTATAATAAAATCTGGTGTGCTTCAAAATTATTTAAGCTCTCAATCCTGACATTAAGCCAGTCTTTTACGTTTTGCCAGAATTGTATTGTAATTTGACATGAGAAGAAAAGATGTTAAGTGGTTTCCGGCTCTTCCAGACAGAAACAACAGAGGTCAACATCAAATCTGAATCTTTTTCTCAATGTTTCTGCTGCTGGATAATACCCATTAATAATTTTAAAGTGCATTTCTTTTTTGGGGGGAGAAATCGGCCATTTTAGGTATTTTAAATATTTATTGAGACTTGAAAGTTAGTAGACATCAGGAACGGCCCTGTGGTAGACATCAGAGTTCCCAGATCTCGTGATAAACATATCCGCCATTTTTAAATGGTCTTGTAAGTATCTGTGTCTTTGTTTGACATATCTTCATTATTTATCTACATTATTTGTTAATGTGTAGGAACACATTAACAAATGTCACATGTGTGACATTTCAGCAGTTAAGAGTGTAGAGTAAGACACGTTGTGGTTAGCTTAACATGCTGCATGTAAGTGTAACTTAACGTTACTGTAACGTTACACTGTAAAAAAAAATCTGTACTATGACAGTTTCATTCCTTTTTATTTCACAGATTTTTCCTGTATTTTTGAAATACATGAAAATATCAACTGTGAATTTACATGTCTAATGTAAAATAACATGAAAAACCTGTAGCTGTGAATAACCATAACATTTCTGTTATCGTAAGGAAACTTTTGGGGCTTTTCACGTAAACAAACTGCAACAATACATTCAGGAATTTCCTGTATTTTCATAAATATTACTTTTCTTATTAAAAAGAAAAAAGGGTTAAATTTAAGTTTAATACTGTAAAAACATTACTTAAAGTTGGTACAATTAGTAACAGTTAATCGTAACAAAAAACATTTGTTCTGTAACTTGACATTGATTTTCTTGTTAGTTGCCAAATAACTCCTTTAATTATGGATATTTGGAAAATAAAAGCATTTAATAAATGTTAATCAGTATATAGTGTCTACAAGTATTGTTAAACTGTCAAAACAATGTTTTGATCATTGAAAACAGCCGTAATTACTGTAATTTCACAGCTTTTGATTTTTATTATAATTCTTAGATTACAAGTTAGATTAACATAGTATATTTGCCCCGAAGTGGTAAAATTACATGAAGGTAATATTTCATTTATTGTTAAATGACAGGCGTTCACACCTTTTAATGGTTTTAAAAAAGAAAAATTCCTGTAAAATTACGGGTTTGTATAAAATTAATTTTAATGCCAATTTACAGATACTTCAATTGAAGAGCTATAGGTGTATTATCAAAACCTAAAACAAACATATTTGAATCCTATTTTTTCATAATTAAAAATTACCACATGTTCACATTAGAGCAGGGGTTCTCAACCTTTTGCAAGCTGAAGTTGGGGAAGTCCAAAATTTCTAAATTAAGTTGGTATGCAATAAATATGCAAATATATGCAAGTAGAAAGACATAAAAGTGCAAATGTGAAGTTTTTCTTGGCAGTCCAAATGAATGAATTAGCTCAATTGGAAAACATAAACAACGGCAAACAAAATCAACAGTATATCTATCCAAGGTCTGCAAGACATTAAGTTTCCCTTAATAATTGGTATGGTGATGTGTTAATTCTGGAGATGTGTTAGTCCATGGCCCCTCCACAGAACTGGGGAAGAATTCAAGTGTGGTGGCTATATAGCTGCACAAATGACAGAGCAGATAACCACTCCCCCTCCACCACCAGTTCTTCCATTAAGTGTGAGCAATAAGCAAAAGGCAGATGATCTACACTAGCTTGCCGTTCCGTACATCCAAAAAGCTTGACAGCGTTTGATTTACAACATAACTGCATTGATAAATAGGGCTGTGTGATCTGCCGGTATACACTACATTGCCAAAAGTATTGGGACACCCCTTCCAAATCATTAAATTCAGATGTTCCAATCACTTCCATGGCCACAGGTGTATAAAATCAAGCGCCTAGGCATGTGGACTGCTTCTACAAACATTTGTGAAAGAATGGGTCGCTCTCAGGAGCTCAGTGAATTCAAGTGCAATGCAAAGCGTCAGATACATGCTGAAAAGCACGCCGCCACTAAACACTAGTGCAGTGGAGACATGTTCTCTGGAGTGACGAATCACGCTTCTCTGTCTGGCAATCTGATGGATAAGTCTGGGTTTGGCGGTGCCAAGTGTGTAAAGTTTGGTGTGAGGTTGTTGTTGGTCAGGGGTTGGGCTTGGCCCCTTAGTTCCAGGGAAAGGGACTGTTAATGCTTTAGCATACCAAAACATTTTGGACAATTTCATGCTCCCAACTTTGTGGAAACAGTTTGACGATGGCCCCTTCCTGTTCCAACATGACTGTGCATCAGTGCACAAAGCAAGGTCCATCAAGACAGGGCTGAGTGTGGAGAACTTGACTGGTCTGCACAGTCCTGACCCCAACCAGATAGAACACCTTTGGGATGAATTCGAGCGGAGACTGTGAGCCAGGCCTCATACAACTTCTGTCCCTGACCTCACAAATGCGCTTCTAGAAGAATGGTCCAAAAGTCCAATGAACACACACACACGCACAGCTGATTACCAGTTTTAGAACAGTATTTTGACTTTTTTAAAAGGAAAAATCTAGTATTTGCGGGTGTTATATCTTTTTTTACAATATAAATTGTTTGCATTAACATGTGAAATTATATAACAAAACTCAATTAAAAGCAGCACTCTACTATAAGCCTGATCATTTGTATTATAGTAGTGTTTAACTATATTTAAAGGCAATTTAATTGTTTTTACAGGTGTATATGTTCTTAATAAAACAATAAAAAGCCCCAAAAACTGCACAAGATTTTATGTAAAATTAAAGTTACAGACTGTATTGTCATTATGGAATATTACCGTATTTTATGGGTTATTTACTGTTATTCTTCTGGCACCCCAGCTGCCGGAATATTTCCATTCATTTACTAGTGGGTTATTTACTGTTATTTTATGGTATTTTTTTGGTGCCCCAGCTGCCAGGAATATTTCTGTTTTTTCACAATTTTTTTTAACAGTGTTCTCCATGATACCCACAGATTTCCTTGTGACCTTAAAAACTCTTACATTATATTATCTGAATTCATAGGGGGTGAACATGAAGCATTTGCAACCTTTCCTATTATAATTTGTATTGAAACCCACACATATTTTACTCACTAGATCATTATGATATGAAAATATGAGTTTTTGACTTTTGACACTAAATATTTACTGCAAATTCTCCAGCATGATGGCTAATACATGTGTCCTGTTCAAGTATCTTTATATTTTCCATAGAGATAAATGGGTCAGTAATAAATAAGGGCTTTTAAATTAAAAAGACCTATTAAATGATTTTAAAAAAAAAACCCTTCATTAGAATGAAATATACTATGAAATATATATGTTTTCATTAAAAGTCATTTATTAGTAGTAGTCATGTCCCTTGGGAAAACAGTGAACATAGTCAATTATAATGTTTACTTATATTCATATTCTTACATAGCCTATTCAACAGTTATGAATCCCATTTACCCGAGAGACTGGGGCCAACTGAGAGACCCATCTGTTGCTCTTGCTGCATCAAGTAGCAGCATAGACGAAGATCTAGATTTGGATGTAGCCAACCCATTTAT
>JAPMOB010230729.1:0-12825 GCA_029875015.1 Lepomis gibbosus
AGCCTAATTTGTTTTTTTAATGGTGTTTAAAGTGGTGAAAATGAATACTGTTTCTAAAAAATGAAAGACTGTAACCGCGAATGATTTCACTTTTAATAGTTTATTTCTTTATGAGCATGAAAAGAGAGGCGCATGTGTGTGTAACCCGGGCAGAGTAGAGATTTCAGCACCGGAGTGGAGGGACAGCTCCACACATGTGGCCAGATGCCCCCCAGCAAGGACATGAGAGGGAGAGGAAGCAGCGCCTTTAGTGACACCGGCTGAATCTCAAATAGGACAGAAAAGAGCACACACACACACACACAGACAGGCCCGCTCTCACCTCACAGAGCTGGTTTTGTGCCTGTTATTTTAATAGCAGACACATCTTCTGAAAAGGTTTTTTTCTCACTTGGTCTGGTCTTCTCAAACAAACTGAACCCTATAGATGTGATATTTTAGTACGCTGATGAAATGAGTTGAAGCTGGCTCCAAAAGAACTAAATGGCTACTGATGACAGCATGAGAAGTGTGAAGGCCAAGATGTATCATGCACATTATTCGCTTTTTGTCAAAGTCCCAAATTATTCTGGGTGAATCGCCTTGAGATGTGTCAGTGACAGGCAGTCTCCTTCTGGCAGGGTCTGGGGTGTCAAAATGGAAACTGGAGCGCAGCCAGGATTTCCTATTTACATACCCCCTCCCCTACCACATGAGCCTGGATGTGGGGTTTGGGTGGCTGGAAAAGGGGGGGGGGGGACACACACAATCTGAGGCTCGCACACAGATACATACATCCACCCACATGTACACACACACATGCGTGCACCAAATGGTGTGACACTGCACATACAATCTGTAGCCATGAGAGAAATTCAGTGCTAACAGGTGTTCAAACAGGCCGCTCGGTACATTCTTCCAATTATTGCAATTAGATGCTGCCTGGTTACCACACCATAATGTACAACTGCTGTGGAGGAGTGTTTGTGTGCGTGTGTGCGTGTGTGTGTGTGTGAGAGAGAGAGAGAGAGAGAGAGAGAGAGAGAGAGGATGACAGAGACAGACAGAAATAGAGGGGAAAAACAGCAAAACAGCAGGAAAGCACGAGAGGGAGGGAGAGACAGAGAGCGCTCAGTGCGTTTGTGATGATGTCGCGATTGTTGCTATCTGTGGAGAATTATATACTATTGAGTGAACACGCTCTGAATGCATAACTAATCCCTTTTTGCCCTGAGTCATTATCAGCTTTAGCAGATTGTCTAGAAACTGCAGGCCCTCTGCCTCTGTTGCAGACAAAAGTGTTTGATTTCAAATAAAAAAAACAGGCTCCCTCAGTACAGTAGAGCGATCGGTGCGTTTTAGATAACCTGGTGGTTATTACTGGTTTTGTGGTGTGTGTGTGTGTGTGTGTGTGTGTTTGTGTGTGTGTGTGTGCGCACAGCATGCAGACTGGAATGGGCCTCGCCTGTAAAGTAAAGCTTTTTTTTTGTGTGTGTGTGAAAGCGGCGCTTACACGAACCAAATGTGAATTTCACTGACGATTATTTTCGTTATCGATTCATCTGTTGATTACTTTCTCGGTTCTTTAAAGCAGCAGAAAAACAGCGAGAGGTTCGCTTTACAATGATGGGACACAGTGAGAAGCAGCAAATTCAAACATTTGAAAAGCTGGATCCATCAAAAGTTTGGTGTCTTTTCGTGAAAAATGTCTTCAACATGAATCGATGATCACAATAGTGGCAGATTAATTGTCTACCGACTCATCATTGCAGCTCTGTTAGTGATCCAGGGGTGTGCGTTACCTTGCTGTTTGGGTGAAAATATCCTTTTCCACTTTGAAAGGACAGAAAAGGCGAGTGTCCACAATTGAGCGTGCATTTTTGACATGTAAGACTGAAGGTGGTTATGTGATTCTTAAGCTGAGGGAAACACGTGAAAATCCTCCAAAGTGGAAAAACTAGAAGCTAGAGAAGGAAAGAAGAGAAAGTCTTCGACAGAGGACTCAGGAATTCCTTCATGACGAGGGAACATCTTGATTTGATGAGCGATTGAGCTGTCATACTTTACAGAGAGCAGAGGGCAATCACAGCAGCCGCCAGCCTTATCAGAGAGCAAGAACAAGGGAAAAGATAACAGGCTGCCATAAAGCGGGACAGCAAAGAGTGACATCTGAGCAATATCAGTAGGTGTGTGTGTGTGTGTCCATAGGTGAGCGTACATGTGTGTCATATTAAGCAGGAGATGTTTGTGGCAGCTGTCGGCCTTGTTTGAACAGCAATCACAATCAGCGGCAACAGCAGCCAAGCGTGTGGTTGTGACAGCGGTGGTGGGAGACTGTCTGCCATCGCTCCCCCACTCTCCCATCCTGCGCCTTCTGCTCCTTCGCTCCTCCTCCTCCTCCTCCTCTGTTCCTCTCTGACCTCCCCTCACTGCCTGGTTCTCCCTCCTTGCACTTCTTGTCCGCCTCCCTTCCTGACCTGTTGCTTCTTCACATCCACTCAGCAAAAAGTGACTGACATTGCATCAGTTCCACCACAGGTGAGGCAGGATCCGGACTGATCCTCCGTCCTCCCGGCAAAGTTATTACAGCTTCACTTCTCTTTCAGTCCAACTTCAAAAAGCCTCTTTGTAAAGCTGTGAAAACAAGGTGTCCCTGTTCCTCTGCTGTGGCCTCATGTAGCTCTACTTCAATACTGCCTGGGGGGAAAAAACACCTCTGTACTACTACGGCTTGGCTACCTATGTACCGAGAGTGACAAACTCTGCAGATGATTTGATTACATGTCAGTAGTTCTCTGTGGTGAAACTGGGTGGATCCAGAAAAAAAAAAGGATACGGAAAAGAACATTCAATTTTACTGTTCTTGTTCCTTTTCTTTTTCTTGTATAATGTGTCACTGAACCTATGAACTGAAATTTTTTCACTCATAAAATTATTTGTCTTGTTTTTTTATTAATTTATAAATCAGGGTTTGCAACGCAAGAATAGTCAGATAAAGATCTTCATTCAAAAGACATTAGAAAAAGTTATTACTGGAAAAACATTATCCATGTTATTAGTTCAAACAAACAATGCAGCTGATTCCAGATAAGCCATGCGGGAATAGCGTTAAATGTCCAAAATGACATTCAACACTAATGAAAACACGTAATAAAATAGAATATGTGATGCTGGTGAAATGGAAATGTCAGGAAATATGGGAAGCTGAAGCATCATCCAGCATCTGCCTGTGTGTCACTTGCTGTCTAAAACATCACATTTGATCCATGTTAGTTTTGCGTTAAGGATCTATGTCGAATTTACTGTTCTTTCCATCCTCCTCCCTGTCTTTCCACACCTGGTCCTCACGTCCCCCACTCTCAACTCTTCCACCTTCTTCTCCTCCATACTGCACCCCCCCCCCTCCTTGCCCTCTTGTATCCTCAGCTTCCTTTCTCCATCTCCTCCGCTGTTTCGCTTCCCCTCATCTACTTAGGGAGCAGGCTAAATCCATTGTTTGATGTGGCCTTTTCATTCGCTGGAGGAAGGCGGGGTGGTGGGGAGTGGGTTTACTTGAGGATGGGAGAGAAAAGAGAAAAAATATTAGGTGGGAGGGAGGGAAGGAGGGAACGCGAGTACTGGAGCAACGGGCTTGTCAGGGTTTGTGGAGCTGCCTTACACTGATTAACTGACGCAGTAAAAGCAAGGTCAGGTTTGATTTTGTGTTTTGTTTTATTTTGGAGTCAGCGCTGTTAGAGCTTTAACAGGGAAGACAAACATCAAATAGCAAATATTGACAAAATGGGACGTTGTTTCCTGGAGATTCTTTTTGAGATTTAGTCGCTCTCGTGGCTGCACGTTTCGTCATTTTATCTGGATTTCCTGTTGAGGTTTAATTTCCAACAAAAATTAAATTGCATGTGTTTTTCTGTCACGCCATACATATCTCCTCTGTGAATACCAAATCCTGTTCTTTACTTAGAGAAAAAATAGCACCCAAAAGGGAGAGATGTCTGTTTTATATTTAGTTTGGTTGCTGTCTTTGCATTTACCAGTCGGAATGCTGTCAGCTGTCTATCTATGCAGATTAAGAGCTTGTTTTTTCAGATGAAATAATTTCATTTGAAATTGTATCTGAATAAAGCAGTAACATCACCGTTCTATCACAGAATGAGGCACACTGTCTGTGTCCAAAATCACTCCCTCATTCGCTCATTCAATACTCCCTATATCAAACACTATAGTGAGCAGTAAACAGAAATTTGGGATATTTATATCATTATAATTTTTAATGATCATTTACAGGTGTGGCACAACAATAGTTTCATCTATAAATCTAAAAAAAAATGCAACGTATTGCATTATAGTATTAGTTAGTAGAAAGAATACTCCTTTTACTTTTCTGTTCCATTTTTGGAATTTGGGGGGGACTAAATAGTGAATAAATTTCACACTCATCACTTCAGACACTCAAATTAAATGGCAGAGGGTAAATGTAGTGGCAGCATGCATTATAGTAAACAGAGAGTGATTTCAGACACGTTTACTGGCTAACAGCCAGATAGCAGCCTGCTACTCAAGAGCCACAGCCTTTCAACAACAACCCACATTAGCTTTTCTTCTAATTTCTCCTTTCTAGCTACTTCTACTCGTAGTCGCCCTTATCTTACTTACAGACTTCAACACACGTCTTTTTCTGCACGTTAGCTTGTTTAATGAGCAACTAAATAAACTTTAAGAAAGGAAAAGGGCACTGCTAGCATAGGTTTGCATACAAGGTAGCAAGTTAGCTGGTCAGCTACAGCACATTAAATGCCTTAAACCTCTAAATGTAATTTCATTCAATATTTAGATGCTGGTGTGGTCCTTAGTCTTTTCTTCTTTTTTTTTAACCACTGCTAACAACACACTGTTTGCCCATGGTTTGGGGGCTACAGCACACATTTATCTACTTTGTCCCTTCATTTAACTACCAGGGCTCAACTGTCACTTTTTAGCTATATAAAACTATTAACAATAAATGTGAAAATCATTATAGTATTATTTTTGACTGCAGAAAAGGATGACTAATTGTGGTTTCAGTTGGACTTAAACTTACAGAGGGCAGTGTGTTTTTTCCTCTTCTGTTTTGTCTATGATAGCTATCATTGCTAAAGTGAGCTACCTTACCGTTTGTTGATTCTGTTCAAATAAAAAACCCTGAAACATACATTGACTAGTGCATAAGAAAAAGAGACTACCAGACTCAGTGTTGTGAGAAACAAATACAGAAGCTTTAAAAAGTGGCTATCATTATCTTGTCACATTATTGTGTCAGTGAGAGAGAAACAGAAATTTAGTTTAATTGACAATAACTTTAAAAAGACATTTTTTGGTTGAACTGACGGTACATATTGTTCCTGAAATGTAACATGTGAAACATGGCTGTTTAGTTCTTCAGGTAGATTTTTTTTTTTCAGTAGAAATTTTTTCTTGGCAACAGATGGGCTTAAAAAATATTAATTGAACTCATCTAAAGGTGAATAAATTCAACAAATCCTGGACTGACAGATGGTTTAGCATCCTAATTATAACTGGTTAGAGAAAAAGCAGCAGTGAACACAAGACACGCTGCCTTAAAACAAGGCTGGAGTACCAAAATGGATTAAACGAGCAGTAAACTGATAACCCACCATCTATTTCGAGTGCATTATGAGATGAAACCGTAGCTGGTTGACACTTTCCTCTGGTAGGTTGGACTGTGCAGATCAGCTGGGCTGGTAGATGCATGGATGAATCTCCTTACCTGGTCTGACATTTGATCCCCAGCTGTGTTGCCTTTCTACAAGAAACACGAAAGGCAAGTTGTTTAAAAACAGAGCAGAAAGACACACTGCAGTTTAGCTAAAGCTACTCGGTCTTCATGACATGCGGGTTGTGAGTCATGATTGGTCTGCATAATAGAGGATGAGGCTGTATGTCTGTCTGTTCTCTGACAGACTATAACATCGGAGCTGTCAGGCTCGCCCCTCTGCATAATGATAAGAAAAGATTTATTTCAATAGCTCAGACAAAGGACTGTCAGCATAAAGGAAAATACAGATTAATGCAAATAAAGGATCATGCATGAAAACAGGAAGGTCAGAAACAAGATCTCCATCATACACATCTCTGTATTTCTGTGTTGTTGTGGCACAAACAACGGGCTACTTGTTTTACAGTGTGTTCCTGTGAGAATGAAGTCTCTTAATTGCTAAAAGGCATGACTCCTATTTTTTTTTTTAAAGTTCCTTTTTTATGTTTAACAATTTAGTTTTTAATCTCCCAACTCTTATTATTTATCTGGAGACAGATTATGAGCAGATCAGCAACACACACATCCATCTACCTTAAAATTACATTTAATTTAAAATAGTTGTCAAGCACGATAGCCAACAATGTGAGGGGAAAATATAATTAAATATCTGCTGATTAAATTCTTTAGTCAGGGACAGACTAAGAAACATTTATGTGCTAATTATCTTTCATTGTAAACACAATACAAATGCTTTAGGTCTATTAATTGGTTCATATGCGTCTTTAATACAATGTTTGCACAGAACAGCGCAGGTTAATCTGTGTAGAGGGCTGTACAGATGTATTAGATCTCTATATGTGAAATTATTTGAATACAAACGACACAGCTTGTTGCTTCATTTACATTTCAATGCCTCATATCTCGCACACTGCACTTGAGTACGTATACAGCACTACAGAGCAGAACTGCACTCACACTTTCACTCATATTTTAATTGGCAACTATTCACATTCCCGTGTATCAGCCAGGAATGCAGAGGCAAAGCTCACAGAGCAGCACGTAGCATTGTTTGTATTTGATTGCATTTAATTTCTCACATTTCTATCGGGCCTTTCAGTCTATACAAAATGCAACAGCTCAGACAATTAGGTATTTTTACGTGCAGATTTGTGCGCCTATTTTTGTGTGAATGACTACTGCAGTTAACGATTCACATTTTTCACTCCAAGGTTGATGCAGAGTTCTTTAGTGAGAAGCAAAGCGCTTCCTCGTCCACCTGCACACTGTGAGTAACTGTCAGCATGTCGGCCATCTGCCGCCTCCGTTTTTCTCTACACACTGCATTGTGTTGTTTCTCTGACTGGAATGTTTGGAGTCAGCCTGCGTGTGTGTATTGCTGTTGATTTTTTTTTTCTGAATGTGAGACAGTTTTTGCACGTTTCTGCATGTGTGAAGTCTGTTACGAGTCTGCATGCAGGTGTGAAGCCCGGCATGCTCTTAGGTAATCTGCCTCGCTATGTGCACGACTTCAGCTGGTTTGTGTGATTCTGTGTTCTTTGGATGCTGTCGTGCTTTATTATTTGTTGAGTGTGTGCGTGTGTGTGTTTGCATGCCTATAGGTGAGTACTTATCCAAGCATGATGTGTGTTTCCTAAGTTTGTGTGTGCATGTACATCCTTGTGTGTCTCTGTATGTATGTGTGTCTGTAATACAAGGCCATTCAATTGCACCACATGGATCCATCCCATATCCTGGTTGCCATGGTTACCGGGGCCATTTATTACAGAGGGTCCCGGCAGATCAAACAGGTGTGCATCCTGACAATGTCTCTCCTCGGCGACTGTTGCTAGGAACCTTTGTTACACACAGCGCACAGGTGCTTGTCGCTGCCAGTGAAAACCAGCAGGAGCACAAAAAATGTTGTCTTATGTCCCAGTCTGAACCGGTGTGTGTGTCCTTGTACTTGTTCTGCTTGTGAGAAACAGTGTTATTTAGTTTGTCTGGGGGTTTTTTTTGTTAAAAAAAGGGTCACTTTGTGGGTCACCACGTAATCACTACTTTAAGACCCGGAGCTGGGTTTAGGGTTCAGGTCGGAATAAGGGTTGAAGTTTAAAGTCTCTGAAAATGTGGTTCCTTAAAGTTGGGGGGGAATGAGACAGAGAATAGAAATAAGAAAAATCAGTGAAAATCATCCAGCACAGGCTGAGATATCCAGATTTTTAACCCCTAATAAGAAGTTCAAACACACCAGATCCTACAATTCCCATAAAACAACATCTTTCATTAAACCTCCCTTGCCTTTGATTGTCCTTCAGGGTCATTTTTTTAAAGACTTTTTTCAGACTTTGGAACTGTTTACAGCTGAATAGCTCAGCTGGTGTGCTGTGGTGTCCCTTTAAATACTCATAACTAAACGTGCAACAATCTTAAATTAAGTAAAATCTTAGGTATCATTTGCTAGTTTAACACTTAAACTCAGTTATGCTACTTCATCAGGACTGTGTAGTAAACCACCGCATAACTGCCATCACTGATTGCTAAATCCTGATTTATGCACAGAAATGCATGACATTACCTTTTTCCACAGACAAAACAAAAAATATAGAGCTAAAATAGAGATGAAAGAGATGAAATAACCAAACCTGTTCCAACTTCCAAAGATCCAGTCAGTACAGTAAGAAGCTGATTGAGAAAATAAGTTTAAGGGTCTTTAAGGTATTATTTTAGGTACTATTAATGTTAATAATTTATTTTACAATTTGAGTTTGGGACTTGGGTTTAGAGTTAGCAGTGAGGCACGACCTCTTGAAATGTTAAAGTGAACGGTCAGTATCTGCTACCACTAAGTGAAACACTGGAGATTCAATCCTATTTGCCAGGATAAAACTCTTGTGTCAGAAAGCTGAAAATCCAAATTTAAGAGTGAAATTCAAGCTGTCTCCTGTGTGGCAATGAGCTTTTGGTCCAGCGATGGACACACCTGCGGTGAGCTCTTCACCACCTCTGCCTATACTTGATACTGCTCAAATTTGAACATCCTCCTGAAGCTGCAGAAGTGCTAAATTTCCCAGCGCCGCTTTAGGATTTGGGTTCAGGGTTAGGGAGAGGAGGTAGTCAACAGGAAGAAAAGGAAAGGAAGCAAAATGAAATGAAAGGACAGGGGACATTTGAGGGCCAGAGACCATTGCTTGAGGCCCGGCCAGAGAGCCAGAAAAGAAATTGTGAACCCAGTGAGGGCTCTTTGACTTGCAGACCTTGCCAAGCGCATCACTCCTCTGAGCATCCCTCCAACCTTTTCTCTCCCTCTGCAACTGTGTCAACGATGCTGCCACCCTCACCCTTTCACCTCACACCCCATAGTTCCCCACGGCGCCTTCCTTCTCTCCCCCCCCCGGCCTCCACACGCAGCACCTGTTCTCCTATTCATCCTCCTGCCCATCTCTCCATCCTCCAGTGCCCACTTTAACCGCGGGTCCTCATGAGGCATCCTGCTGTCGACAAAGTGCGTACACACAATGTCTCTGCATCCAATCAGACTTGTGGCTTCAGCTCTACCTCTCCCGCTTCTCCTCCACTATATCCTATCTAATAAAGCTGAAAGGGCAAACATAAGCTCTCCCCCAAAATTGCCCTTACTTCTTAAACCCCCTCTCCACCTGGCATTAACATACGTCTCAGATGATTCAGAATAGAGCTACATCTGACATGCCAACATAGGTATGTGCATATTCCAATTTGCCATTCCACTGGTAATATTTACGGGATGATATTGACAGGAAGAGCTCGGTCTTGTTCAGTCAGCTGTATAGTCAAGTATCCTTGTAAATCCATATTGACGTGGGTTGCAGTCTGAGCTGCCTTCCACCTGTTTGTGAGTTTATTTCTGTGTACAAAATTACTCCATGCAGACGGAGTCTGAACTTCAGTGTGCCCCGGGTGCATTTACACCTTCGCTTGATCTGATTTTGTTCAATCCGATTACAATTTCATTAGGGTTGTAGTTTGGCGCCAGGTGTGAGGAACATAATGCGATGTTTTAATAAAAGATTTCTCTGTCGATCTCCTTCCCTGGACTACTTTCTTCCTCCATGTTCTCCACCTCTCTCTGTCTCGCTTTCACCTTTTCCATATGCCGCTCATTTCAGCTTTAATCCCCACATAGCACCTTTCCTTTCTCTCGCTATCACTCCCCCATTTCTCTCCTCTCCCTCTCACCTCCCTTACACCACTTCCCTCACCTCTCCTCCCTCACCAAGGCACCCCTCCTCCTGCATCTCCTCTGCTCTTTCTGCTCGCGCTCCATACCCTAACCCAATAACCTTGCCTCTCGAGAGCTCCCCTCGCCTCTCCACCTCACCTTCCCTGCTGCTCTTCCAGCAACAGCCCCCTCGCCCTCCTCCCCCTGCCTGCCGCCCCCACATCTCAGGCTGCTTCTCCCCCTGCGGCGAGCCCTCGTCTCAGGCCGCCGTGTACAGGATGCTCCCTCTGTGAGAGGTCAGTGGTCTGGCTGTTTTCTCTGTTCTCCCCTTCAGCGATTTCTCCAACCACTGGAGATCACAGTGTCTTTCATTCACTCTTGAATAGGCTGCCAAAGGGTTAAATATTTATTTATATGTCCACTATTTTCTTACACATACATTTTAACCCTCAGATTATTTTAGACAGCTTCGCTCTGTGCTCTTTTTGCCATTCGCCTGTGTGTGTGTTAATTCTCACCAGAGACACACAGTCCTTTGTAGCCATCTTAAATAGATTTGTTCCATTTTGTAACATAAATTCCGGCTTTTCACACAAACTGTGACCACAAAACGAGACTACATGATAGCACACCAGTGGCACTGTTAGTGCTTTTGTTTTGCAAAATTAAGACCTTATGTCTACTGAATGTAGCCATGTCATAAAAGGCATTTTCCTTCTCTTTAAGTCACTGAAGATAATTAACAAAATGCATGTGATATTTTCAAATAGTTTTCTTCTCATGACTAACTGTAAACAAACTGTATGCATCCTGCTATGTGGTACTTTAAATGACAAATGACTTCATTGGATCAATACCATTAACACACAATAATCACATATTTGGTCAAATTTGGGTTAAGACCACAAGGTTTTGACACCTGTTTTACTGTATGAAAAATGTTATGCCATAAAAACGTGTACATTTATGAACAAAAAACAGCATGTAAAAACTGCAGCGACTGCACAGCTGTGGTAGGTCATAAAAGTCAATATTAAATAAATAAATAAATATGCTATGAAATAAAATATATAAATAAATATAAACATCAATATATAAATAATTCAGTTATGATCAATAAAAAACTAATCTTTTTTATTCAACAAAGAGCTACTTGCATTCATTTCAAAGAAGCTTTATTTCCTAATGCCACATTTATTTCCATATGTTATATTCAAATGAATAGGGGTTGGTTATCTCATAGAACAGTAAAATTGAACACAGCCTTTCGAGGCCAAAGAAGGCCGGTTTGGTGACAGGGAGCACAGTACTGTGGTGGTTTTCTTGCTGGGTTTGGCTCCTGGCACCCCTGGCTGCTCCTCTGCTTCAACTCTTGGTGATTTATGGAGTTTCCTGATGGACAGATAGCTTTACTTGTTGCTAAAGTAATTGCTAACTACTGCTAACTGTAACTGTCGTTAGCTCTGTTAGTGCAACTAGCTGTCCTATTAGCTGACTGAGCCCAGACTGGGAGTTTAGAGCACTGGGGGATGTTTGGCCAACGGAACCGGGCTCAGTAGCAGGGTTGCTGGGAAATATAAGTGGCATTACTAAATAAATATAATTAGTCCTTAATTTTTTTTAATAAAAACCTGTTTATTGGACTAAAATCATTCTTTTTTTAAAGCATTTTTGATAGCCATATTTATTTATGTATTTATTCATTTAATATAGACTTAATTCCACCCGCAGCTATCTGGTGAGCCATTTAGCCTCTTTTTCCTGTTTCATGTTTTTTTTTAATGTAAAAATATCTTACTAATTGTTGTTTATACCAATAAATAAAACAGTTGCTATCTAGCTAGCTGGTTAGCAGTGGCTAGCTAATCTAATCATAATGAAGAAAAAGAATGCAGCACAAGAAAAAGTAGTCCTGCTAAAACATAATTAGCCAAGCGCTGTATCACTAACTGCAGCCTCTGACTTGGAGTTCATGTGATCTGCTGTGGTTAAGCTGACTTTTTAATCACATATTCAAATGTAATCATTTAAAGATGGAATTAGTAACAAGAAACTGCAACATATTTTGTTTGTAGATACCAAGATTAAAAACTTATACATCTGTTACACAAGAGTCCTTTAACTTTTTTCAACTTATGTAGTTGGGGCTCATTTGTAAGGCATTATATTAGCCCAGAAATTGATTTAATAAATAGTTTGATAACTGATAATCATTTCAGCAATACATATTGCATTATAAGGCCATGACAGTACAATTTTAAAGCAGTTAATTACACACTTCGCCCTGTATGTTTTAAATTACAAATTAACAAAAGAAAAATATGAATTTTGAAGTTGCTCCAACAATTTTTATGTATTTTTAAAACAAAGTTTATTAATTATGATTATAAATATGTGGCATGTATTGATGATATTTGAGGGAGGAATGTATTTTCTTCATTTAATAAGGCTAATTCAGTTGTGAACGAATGTGAACACTGTTTTCAGTTGTAAAGAGATGTTATTGTTTATTATTTTCATCCCAGCCGAGAATGACCTGTAACAAAAAGTGACTTAATTGCTGAGCCCATTAATTTAACATCGATTTGTTTAAATGGGCTTTTGCGAAATGAATCACAATATAAATTATCTTTGGAATTACAAATCATAATGTATGCTGGTGGCCAGAGGACAGAGAAATCTGTTCTGTCACAGAGCGAATAATGAAAATGTGTCATCTTGGATGAGGAAGGCAGACGCACACTGCTCTTCAGAGAATTCCATTTTCTAATTCTCTGACAGACGCAGAGGGGGAGCAGAACACATGTACCTCCCCCTCACATACACCAATTACCGCAATGAGCAAATGAAAGGTTGTGTCCCATCAGGGCCGCCGTAGGGGGTAGAAAGAGAG
>JAPMOB010230732.1:0-27577 GCA_029875015.1 Lepomis gibbosus
CCACTGCCACACCCTGCTCACTGCCTGCCTGCCTGCCTCTGCCTCTCTCAACTTGCGGCCTGCCTGGAAGAACACCCATTTATCCCCATTCCCTGGTCTACCTTCTGCTCTGCTCTTGCCTCACTCTTTCAATAAATCAACTATTCCTGGATTTACCTGTTCTGATTCTGCTTTTGGGTCCATCTGCCTAGTCCACCTTAACACATTTTCTGTTTTCTACACCCTGGAAATGATTTTTTTCTGCTCCTGTGGGTACATGTGTCTTCCTGCGCTGATCAGTAATCATTCTTGTGTCGTTAAACCTCAGACTGTGTATGTAGAACTACTGAGACAATAAAACTGAAGTCATCATGTTCAAATGATTGAACAGACTTAAGAAAAGGTCCTGGTGGTTCGACACTCAAGCTCAGTCAGAGAGAAGAGTGTAGAAAACAAAAGAATAAAAGATCTGCTGCTAAACTTAAAGGGGACTTAACACCTTAGACAGGTGTGGCATAGCGTAGCATGCTAATTGTTTTGTAGGTGCCATGACACTGCATTTGCATCACAGTCTGCGTTACCATGATGCTGCATTTAGAAGAAAAAAATTGTGCTGTTGCTATTTGGAAATAAAGAGCAGAATATTTTTGGTGGCACAGATAGGATTGTAAGAGGTGAAAATCACAGCTAAGGTGTAAAGCTAAAATCTCCCAACAAATCCCTTATTTTCTGGGTTACATAACACCGGTATGCTGAGCCCTTTTCATATGTTTTAAAATGGGATTCTGATTTTAAGAGCATGCGAAAGGGAGGTTAAGTGTTTGGACCCTGACTGACTGACCAGTTTTTGCTCCTTGATGCCTATGACACAGGCATGATAGAAAGAAAGCAATAACTGAAGCTTGTGTTTCTGGGCAACTGAATGGCAAATTGCTTCCATAACACACACACACACCAATAAGAGTTACTTATTGTAGATGAGCTCTCCACAATGCATCTGGCAAGTGCTTTTCAAAGCCATTTCCTCCTCCTTGACTCATGGTATTATCTACCTACACACGAAGAGGGAAGAATATGGCACATTTGCCGTTTCTAAAACAAGCTTTCAGTGGAAATGTCACTGTGAGGGCCCAAAAAGCTTTACAGATTTTTACAAGGTCACTTTGCATGAATATGATCTTCTCAGTGATGATGGTCATTTCAAAACATCAAGGCACTGACTTCCAAAATGCGCTAAAAGTTTGCTCAAATGCAAGCAAATTAGCCTCTACAGAAAACATCTTCCTCCCGAAGCTGCTGTTTCTTTCTGCCTGTTGCAGTTCAAAGAACAAAAATGTTTTTTTTTTTCTGAACAAGCACTGTCTGCAGCGAGGACGGACAGCTCGCTCCCACAGTCTCTTCACAGCACTGTGAAACATAAGTGCTGTGGGCTGTTCATTCTTTTCAAGTGTAGCTGTCAACCTGAGGAGCAGCTAGCAACCAGATGGCTACAGCAACAGATATCTCAGGGCCAGATGAACTTAGTAATTCTCAGAAGTGTTTCTTCTTCACGCCTCAAGTGTTGCGTGATGAGGTGTTGGACATTTTCTCGCAGCAAGACTTGGATATTGTTTACAGCTCTACAACTAATGTGTCTCGCCAGTTACCTAAGTCAATTTCCAGGTAAGAAAAAGTATACGCCTGCAAAAAAATTACGCTTTGTAATTGCAAATGTTTCTGCCCCCCCAGACACTCATGGTCCATTTGCTCAGCCAGGGCGTGATGTGAGATTGAAAAACACTGAGGCACAAAACTATAACAGAACTTCAAGGCTCCTGGCTCGCTGGGAAATTAGACTATTATTTTAATTCATATATACACCTGCTGTTACCTACAAGCAGTAGTTTATTACAAGTCACCTCCAATCCTTCTTTCTTAGCCTATATGAGTTTGTCATTATTTTCCAATTTATTTCTTAATGTATACATTTTTGAAATGTTGTGATTCATCTTGTAGAGACACAGTGTTGAAAGGTAACAGCTTTTTCAGAAGAGAAGATACAAAAATGCCAAGGTGAAACATCTCTGTTTTCCTCTCTAGCACTTAAAGGCTAAAGCTGGTGATATTCTCTATTTTTCTTACTGTCAGCAAATCCCATGAAAAGACAAACGGAAGTGAACTACGTACAGTATGAAACAAAAAATGCAAGATAAAAAGTTAAGTTAAATTCCTTCTGAAAGAAATCTGTCCTAAAATGCATTACATGGAATAATTGGTTGAAGGTCTGCCGAGGATTTAATGATTGTCAACTTCATTCTCCGGTGATTGTTTGAGTATTTGCCTTCATGTGCTAGCTAACGTTAGCTCAAGTCTATGTATTCTGCTACAAAGAGTGATGAGTTCTTTTGGTAAGAATTCATATCATTTAGCTTAGCTGTTTTACAAGTTGTGTGTTTTACGATGTGGTGATTTCTTGATAAGACATTTACTAAAAACCAATAGGAGTAGAACTTGAGTTGCATAACCCAAAGCACAATGCTCAATTGAGGAATTGCTCTGTTGCATGCTAGCACCAGAGTTGTACATGTGCAGCAGCCAAAAGGATTAAATGTATAGTAATGTTGAAGGTACTAAAAATTCATTCAAGTTTTTGAGTGATTTGTTCTAGAGCTAGTAATATTCATTTAATATAGAATAATCAAATGCCCTGCTTACGCAGGTTATTGTTTTTTTGCATCCGATGATTTGTGAGAGAAAGAGACTGTGGTTAATTTTGAGAACTGGTTAACCAATTGTACTTAAAAAACAACAGATTATGGTACACTGGTACACCAAACATGGTACCAGTGTACCAATATTTGGTGGTAAATAAATGCTGGCTAGAAAGAAAAACCACAACCCTCTACCTTTTCAGCACTGCAATTTGTCCGCAAGAATAGGAGTGCTTTGGTAGAAGTATACTGGCAAGCAGCAGCTTATAATTAGACAAACTGATTTGACAAAGAAGTATGTGACCAAAAGAAGAAGATGGAGTTTGATGTCAAATGTTTACTCTATTAAATGAATCTCAAGAGGGATCCTGGATTACAACACATACTGAAGTACACATGCACACACACGTCATATCAAAAAAACATGCTTCACTGTGTGTTATATAATCTTCTCCCCGTGCACACACTGTTCTCACTACAGCCACTGCAGTGTAGGAGAAGGAAAGTCTTTCACACTGACAGTAAAAACAAAGATATTGATTTTAAGAAGCTTCTAAAATCTGCTGACCCTTCTTTAAAATAAAAGAGTGCTTACAATTGTTTTATCCATTATCTGAAAGTCTATCATGTTGACAAACAGTAGGTTTAAGTCCGCAGAGAGATGAGAGAGTTGCCCCAAATGGGGGCTCCTGTGTTTGTTACCAAGGATGACCCCTGAATTTGGAAAAATTAAATTACCCTTCTCGTCTGGCTGAAAGATAATCCTTGATGTAATTCAAGATTGCTATTATCATTTGGCCTATCTTTGTCTTATGCCTGTAAACAGTGGCACAGGTCTTGGGCTTTTAGACAAGGAGGGAAAATTTGGAGAAAGTGAAATGAGCATGAAACTGACTGCAACACAAATTATGTGAATCCTTGTCTCCTCAGTGACCTTTAATATCTCCCATTCTGACCGATATTGCTGCCGTTGTGGAAGTTTCATCTGTTCCTGCTTTAATATCAGGTTTTCCCACATAACAAAGTGAAAATAACAATTTATGGCTAATATATAATCATCATGTGAATTTTTGATCAGGATATGTCCTTTAACTCTCACATTTCAAGGACTGCCTTTTTTCACCTGTGTAATATTGCAAAGATCAGGCATATCCTGTCTCAAAACTAGTCCAAGCATTTGTTACTTCGAAGATGGATAACTGCAATACGTTATTATCAGGCTGTCTGAACAGCTCCCTTATGATTCACCAGCTGATCCAGAATGCTGCGGCATGTTAACTGACCAGAACCAGAAAATGAGATCAAATTTCTTCGGTTTTAGCTTTAGTAGAATGAGAGCCAGAGAGTTCAGGTGTCAAGCTTCTCTCCTGTGGAATCAGGTCCCAGCTTCGGTTCTGGAGGCAGACACCATCTCCATATTTAGGAGTAGGCGTAAGACTTTCCTCATAAAGCTTATAGTTACGGTTGGCTCAGGTGAGTCCTGAACCATCCCTTAGTTATGCTGCTGGTGAAGATATTAGATTTATTCATAATAATTCTGCCAACTTCTTATTGGCTGTTTATTACATTTTTAGCATTGGTTACTTTCCTTTTTTAACATAAAGACGTATTTGAACATCATTGAATGCCTTAGGAACTACAACCCGTACAGATGGGAGAAAACCCTGCATAAATAAGTGGAGAAACATAATTAATGCAGATGCTTCCATACAGGGCACAAGGGGTCACTGAATGGTTTGATGAGTATGAAAATGAGGGGAATCATATGCTTTGTCCCAGATCTTAACCCAGCTGAAGAGAATTATATAATGGAAGAATGACCAGAGTACTAAGTCATTTAATATTTTTCTTCCCTTCATTTGTCACCTATCTACATGTATATGTCTAATATATGTCTTCAACTTTAGTAAGCTTGTGAGTCAGCTAACACCTTCAGAACACTTTCTCGACATATATTCTTCTTATGGTGTCCCTGAAAAACAATAAAGTGGTGTGGGACTGATAATATTGAACTCATCACCTCATCTATCTGTTTTTCTCACTGCAAGCTTAAATCCCTTGCTCACCTTTTGTGCTTTCATTTGAAAAAAATAATTGTTTCTCAAGCCCACTCAAGAAAATACAATTTTTCTACTCTGGAACTTCAACTTGAACTTGATTCAACTTTAAGAATAAAATATCAAAAATAATGACCTTTGCATAGTTTGAGCAGATGAGATGGGACCTTGCTCCATTTAGACTGAGCTTTAACTTATATGTAGGAGCAGATATGTAGGAGAAATTGAGAACAATTTGGACTTTATGCCTTTGACTGAGACAGAGTTAAAATACAAATATAAATGTATAGATTCATGAGAACATGTTGCTCTTAACTCACTGAATCATCTTGGTTTGGAATCACCAAGGAGTGGTTCAGGCTTTCCTTCAAATATTCTTTCTTTTCTTCACTAATACAGCACTTTTTAAAATTTTCACAATTCTGAATCCTAGTTTACTCAAACTGGTTGGATTATTTCTGATAATGTTTCAAAATTATTTTGATGGTACACTGACTAGGTGTCTATGTCAGTGCCACTCTGGGCTCACTACATTATGTAACATTAGAATCCTGAGCAAGACATCACAACAACAGAGTAATGCTTTACAGCACCAACATGCCTCTAGCTCTAGCTAGCTAGCAAGCTGTAAGAAGAAGCAAAAAGTATATAATGCACAATATTTATTAGTTATTTGGATGAAGCTAGCTCGGTATTATCAGTATGGATATCATGGCACAGCAAAGAGACAGAAGAAGACGTTGAAGGAAGCGAGGAGAAAAAGACATTGACCAAGCAAAATCAGCCAAAGGTTTCACAGACAAAGGTTTACTTTTCTAGGTCAACATCTCCTTTGGTCTCTTCGCCTTTGTCATTTGTTAACATTATGTCCTTAAAGGCTACTGAGCCCAGTTATGTTGTCCACTCACCAGGCTCCATCAAGACACATTGACGCCGCTCTCTCTGAAGAGAATGTTTTCAAAAAAAAAAAGGTGAGTAACCAAGCAAGAGGCTGCTGGAAGTTGACAAGAGCTTCATAAACTAAAAGAAAGCAAGACAGACGCCGAGCTGGCCTTCTTTCTGTGTATATTGCTGTTTCTTGTGTTGTCAAACCTGCTTGATCTTGGTGGCTGGGTTAGCAAAGTTGTCGACTTGCTAGTCAAATGCACGTATACAGCTGTCATTATTTAAGACAAACGGTAGGGGCGCCAAATCACACAAAAACCCCCAAATCTTACATAATGTTTCTTTAAGATTAAAGAAACATTACATCTGATATAATGAAATGTGAGTTATTCATTGTATTCCCAGCTTTTAAGCAGTAATTAGGCCCTTGCTGCTATGAATGGGGATATCCAGGAAAAGTGCTTTACTAGACCTAATAGTTAGAGGCAGCAGAATCCTCTAATTACTAATTGCCAGGCTGCAGAATGGCACGCGCACACAGAAACGCACTTTCCTTTTTGTCATTATCATAATGCAAATAAAAAAACAACACACCGTAATTATCACACAAAGTGGACAGAGGGAGCTATAAGGTAAAATGCCAGACTGGGAAATGCATCACTTACTGTCAGTCATGAAAGCAGACAGCAGCACAGGACCAGAATCATCTGCAGGCTGATGCAAACATCCATTCTTGGTCTCTCACTTTTTCTGCCCTTTATTTGTTTTTTTCTGAGCAGGAAGTACTATACTCTTTTCCTCTCCATAAATGACCATCCGTTGTTGCCATGGTTACTAGGTCATGTAGGTCAAAATGCAATTGGTAGCATGGGTATTGTAAACTCATAGCATATGTTGCTCACTGTTTGCCAGACAAATCTTGGTAAATTTTCAGCCTTAGTGTAATTATGAATCACGCTCTTGTTTGCTGATAGTCTTTTCTTATTGTCTATTTGCACAGGGTCACATTGTTGGTCATGGATTGGAATGATCCACTGGTTAATCATATGATGTTGCTTCTACAGCCTCTAACAAAGAGGAAACCAAAATGGAGAAGCCCACACAAAGATCCCAGTGAAATAATTTCTGGACCTACTGCTTAAAATATTTAGAGTACAGCATAATTACTTTTATTTGTGCATGCCATGAAGCAGAAGTTACACAAGTCACAAGATAAAGATAATTGAGGGTTTTATGACAATAAATATTGTATCTTGTGTAGACTGCTTACAGTCGAACACCTACAAGTATTTGAATGTTAACTCAGGAGAACATTATTGGAGACGGTCTCAGACTGCATTTACAACCAAGCTGGACCAATGATTTATTTAAATTTCTGCTGGTATATATATCCACATTCAGAGAAATTTCAGGTCAATTTCGCCGGTAAGCCCGATAGATAAATGCACTACTACAACCAGCAATTATTTCAAAAAGTTTCATAAAGTTCTCTAAAGCCTGGTGAATTGTTAAAAATATAGTTGTGTTGTGAGTAACAAGAAAAGACATTGCAGATCCACTTTCACAGCTATATAAGGGTACGATCCAAACATTATACTAAGGTTTCAAATAATGAGGAAGCATTTTATATTGTCTCAGTGTTTCTCAGTGTATTGATGCCTGTCATCAGTCTACATACATACATTACACATTATGCAACATCATCACATACATTCAACTGTTGCATTGATGTTTTGCAAAGGTAAGAAAATGCAAAGCACAGTAAAAGGCACATATAAATGCACAGATCTGCATTTAGAAAATCGGACAATCTTTTAGGTGTACAAACTGCTTTAAACCCACTGCATAAACCTCTAAATACATGCTGGTCAATCTGAAGCTCTTCCAGGTCACAAAATGTATCGTCTGGGTGATACAAGGTTTTCACCTGTCTAAAATGTCATGCTAATTAGCAGGATGCTCAATGCGATACTTAGAGACTGCAGAATATCCACTGCTACTTATACAGCTGCTCTAATTCAGTGTGAAAAACACTGAAGTGTGATTAAACACATTCAGTGCGTGATTAAGCATTTTCATTCACAATACATACAATGACTTGACACTCGATTACATAAAACTCTTCAAGTGTGAGTCACTGTCACAGCTCAGCCCGGCTCAAGAACATAACAAAAAGTGGAAAAAAGACATCAAGCGTGGTTAACTGATTTCACTCAAGTGTCCAAAGAGAAAGTCAGTGAGGTCAGTGTGACGTCAGTGAGAGATCTGCACAGGAAAAACTGAAGAACAGAGCGCACAGTTTAGTACAGAGATATATTAGACTCAATACTGGTGACAAATGGGTGTTTGTTTTTTATTACTTATTATTATAAATTACACAGAAATCATGAAAGGCTACATAATGATTTTTATTTCTTTATTTAAAGATGTAAAATATATACATACATATTATATATACATAATACACTTAACATTTAAATTCATAATAAATTTACAAATGCAAGACTTTCAGGTTAAAGTACATTGAGCAGAGGATTACGTCTATTCTTATGGTTTACCAGTGTAGCTGTTTGTGAACTCTGATGTCTCTCTGTATTACCTTTCTCTTGCCTCTCTTTCTCCGTCAGCAGCTCATTTGTGTGTGTGCGTTGCTGTGATGGAGACGGCCTTATCTTACCTTATCTATCTACAATCGGGAAGAGCACGGACTGGGAGTGAAAGAGTCAGTATGGATAATGCAATTGTCACAGTCCCATTTTACGTCATCAGTGAGGGTGGTGGCGCACAAAGAGACTCCACATTCATAAAACATTTATTCAACACTTCATCCTGCTGGAGAGCAGCCACATTGCTGTGAATAAGGATGTCAAATACAGCATTATGCCACTGGGTGATTGTTGGAACATTTTTGGGTTAGTAGCAGAGGTATCGAAAATATTCATATAGTATAAAAGTTCAGCTGAGTTGAAGCACATTAATTGATTTATCTGTTTGTGTGGCTGTGGTTGTTCTTATCACCTTGATTGTTCTAGTTCTACAGCTGGCCAGAGGGTAAGTGGACAGTGGGACATCAAGAGGGGACAAAAACAACAGTTGCCTTATTCAATCAGTAGTCTACCTCTAATTTAAGATTAGAGTTTAAAATAAAATAGCAGGAGTTAAAAATAGCCTATTTCTAAGAATCAGAGAACATGGTGTGGTTTTTCAGGACCCATTGGTGCTGGTTTTTTAGCTACGCTATCAGTGCGGCTAAAAATGGTCCATCTGTTGGTTGGTCAGCCCACCACTTTCATCCAGACTGAAACATCTCAACAACTATTGAATATATTTTAATGAATTTTGTAAAGTCATTCATGGTCCCAAGAGGATGAATCCTATTCACTTTGGTGATACCTTGACTTTTTCCTCTAGCACCACCATGAGGTTGATATTTGTGGTTTTATGTAAAATATCTCATCAGCAATTATAAGGATTTTTTAAATTTGCTGTAGGCATTCATGCCCCCCTCACTTAGGTGATATCTTAACTTAGCTAGCTAGGTAGCTATGTTACCCTTGACAGCCCCCCGAAGCCAGTTACGCTAACCCTAACCATCACAGGGTGTGTGTCTAAACCTAAGTTATTGATAACATGCATTTCGACAGGTTAACCCTAGAGCTGCGCACATCGGCCTCACGTCCGACCTGCTAGCAGACAGGGTTAATCCCCTTGGTGCTGCTATGTATTACCACCACCACGCCACTAGATGGCGCTGTCGCAAAACAACTATGGTCCTAGAACTGCAGCCCCAGGACTGCGGGGGTCCTGTAACTGCAGCTTCTGGTACTGCAGCTATTTAATATTGTTTGTGAGCAATGAGCATGTTAACTAGTTAGCATTACAGTTTACCTCAAAGCACAGCTGTGCCCAAGTTCAGCCTCACAGAGCTGCTAGCATGACTGTAGTCTCTTAGTCGTGTTTTTGTTTTGCCTCTGTGAGCTTCTTTCTGTTAAATTATCTTTCTTCCCCTGTTGCTTTTGATTTGCACCTCCTCCAGAGGACTCCCAAGAAAGAACAGAACAACTTACTGAGGCAATTTTTTGTTGCAGATTCAATTGCTGAACTAAACATGCCTGTTTCAAAGCTGTCTTTGTTTATTATGCTTTAGTGAAAGTAAGAACAAATGCTGCACAGAAGCAGTATGATATTTTTCTGTACTCAGTGCCCTCATTCACTCTGTGGAACCTTGATAATAAGCTGTATTTGATAATAATGCATGATAATGTTAGGGTGAGTTGTACATGCAGAGTTAAAATGAGTGTTGCTTGTCCAGCTAATGTGCGTCAAACCTGTCTTTTCTCACTAACATGGTCCCACCTATTTTTTTTATACAGACTATGGCGTCTGCACACTGGTGTGCATCACACAATTACACACATACACATCCACACACACACACAAACCCACACACACTCTCCCTGGTCTGTCAGTATGGGAGGTGCCTTACTGTATGTGTGAAATGCTGTTTCTGTCCTGTGAAGCGGCGGTCGACTCAGGTTTGTCCTCTGGAGATACAAACAGCACAAGGAGATGAGGGGAAGGAGGGATCGCGCCGGAAAGGGCCCTACTGGGTTTATGATGTATCTGTCTGCTACATGTAAAACACAACAGACCAGTTTTGACCCCAAGATTAGCCAACACTGATTTTCACAATGAAAATGTGTTAAACAGTTTGCACGATTTGTGTTTAAAGCTGCTTAAATCAATATTTTCATATTAACAATGGATCAAATATATGTTAAAGGTTTGTATTGATAAACCCACAATCATCATTTGCAATCAACTTTCAGCTGATTGTTGTGGTTTTCTGGCTCACAACGTTACTAATTTGATTCCCTTTCACTGCTGTGATTACCGTCATTTCCATCAGCAGGAGGATGGAAGCTTCCAGCTAAACTATTTGGAGCATTTAACAGATAAAGTTTGGTATTCCTAACAGGAGGGTGATGACAAAAATTATAATGGACCAGGAAGCTAGAGTCACAACTCAAAATGAATGCTAATGTTGCTCCGTATCTGCTGTATGTGTAAATGTTAGCTACAGTTTCTTTGTACTCTTCCATGCTGCAGTGCAATGGTGTAGGTTAAGGCTTCCTTCAGGCAAGGCAACAATACAGAGACAGCAGTGTGCTTGATGAATCTGCCAACACACCAGTGACATGCTAAATGAGGTCAGATATATGAGAGGGTGTTTATGAAGTGGACTGTAATTAGAATTTTTTGCAGAAGAAGGTGATGCCCTCAGGTTATTCTTATAAATCATTCAGAGAGGCACTGGAGGAGAATATACCATTGGATTTCATGGATGTGTTATGTTTAAATTACCTCTATTATAAAGGATTTTTATAAATATGGCAGCTCACCACTCTCTGACCTAAGACTTTTCAACTCTCCCTCTCCAAATGAATGCTGCCATGAGTATGTTACAAAATAAAATGCATCACGACTCCTACATTTGCATTATGTGACTCCCTTCAGTCTTAGAGGATGATGTTTGAGGCGGTTATCATCAAAGACACCAACAGTCTGTGTTGGCCTGTCCCACCTCTACAAGCTGTTTCTGCTTTTTATTTACTTACTTTAGTTCAAATCTCGTGTGTTCCTGTAGTGCATCCAGGTAATAAGGTTGTCATGATTCATGATACCAAGGGGAGTAAAGTGATGAATAGAACTGATTTAGTCATGGGTCTTCTCAAATTTATTACAGCCAGGAAGCTTTAAGCTAGACCTTGAAATCTATGGCTATTTGTCTGTATGTGTGCGTGTGTGTGTGTGTGTGTTGGAGGTGGGGGAGGTCAAACAGCTTTGAGGAGACCAACATGCTGGGCCCCACAAATTTAAAGGGTTGTTTGAAGGTTATGAATCAGGTCAAGGGTAGAGTAATAGTTGGACACTTAGTTGTGACGGTTAAGGGGAGGGGTAAGGGGATAGGGAGCGCATAATGATGGGATTATGATGATTGTAACACAAGGGTGTATGTCTGTCTGTCTCTCCCAAGAATGGCAGAGACAGTCAATGCATACTGATTCATATTGACTGATTGATTGATTGATCTAGATAATCACAGACCATTTGCTGCATCACAAACAGCTGGCATGATTTCTCTGTCTGTGTTAAAGGGTATCCTATGGGAAAGCAATAGGTTCAGTGTGCAGGTATCACTGCTGGTGGCTCTTGAAAACAAGGGTGCTGATCAAAGCTAAAAGTGTCTCTGTCTAGTCCTGCATGTTCAGTACTTTTCCCTCACATTTGAATCTAATTGACACAAGCATCTTCTCTCTCTGTTGCTAATGAGGACCTTGTCACATTGTTTCTTTCAAGAAAATGTCAGCCTCTCATCCACAGCTCTGAGCACTGACTCCATTATTCACTGACAGTGCAAAGTGAACCAACAGATTATTTCTGGAATTAAACTTATCAGGGACCCTGTCTGGTTTTGTTATTAAGTTGTTGTTTTAAGTTGATTAGCTGTTGAATTTAAGTGCATGCTTAATGAACTTTATATGTAGAGCATTGTAAAGAACTTTTAAAAAAAATATTCCTGGAATGAACTGTGGAATTGTGTTAGTTTTTTTTTTTTACTAATTATGGGAAAACAGAGACAATGTTCTACCTGTACACATCCAATTAATCAAATCCAATTAACTGATAGTGTCACTAGAGAGTAATTTAGGCACTGCACAGCAGATCGGCTGAATGTGCAAAAATGTGAAACTTATTTACAGGCAAACACTATTTACTTCTGTTTAATGGAGCAGTGCTTTCAATGATGTTCCTATTTTCCTATGAATTACATAGTTCTTTCCAGGAAATTTCCTTGGAAATTACTGCAAAATTATAATTTCGAGCTGTGAATTAAAGCATTGCCAACTCTTTAGACTTCTCATTTTTCTCCTCAACATTAACCGTGAATTGGAAGAGACAATTTAAGACTGGCTGCAAATGGAGATTTGTGCAGATATGCAAAAATTAAAGGACAAACGAAACATGAAGGTGGGTGCTGGGCTGTCACAAACTGCAAGAACTGCTTTATTACTCCTTGGCAGAGATTCTCCAAGTCTCCGCAACGCTTTGAAACCTCATCCTTCCTAAAAGATACTCCTTTATTTGGTGTTTTGAACACATTGGTCTAATATATCTCATAGGCGGTCATTAGGGTTGATATCTGGTGAATGCAGAGGCCATAGCATCATTATAGTTTGTGTTATTTTCATAGTGATGAAAAAATTCAGTGACCCCTGCTTCGTGCCCTGTATGGAAGGGTCTGCATTTGTCTTGTTTTTTCAGTCATTTATTCTGGGTCACCCATTTCGTATGTTAATGAAGGAAAATTTTTCTAATTAAGCTTTATGTAAAGATTCTCAGTCATCCAGGTCATAGTTATCCTGGAAAGGTTCACATTAAAGGCAGCTGGTTGAAGATATTTGAATACGTTTTGCCTGTCATCCGAGATTTGAAGAAGCTCTTTGGAGGCAAAATGTTGTTCTACGTCAGTGTAGAGCAACAGCTGTTTTACCCTTGGTAACAGTTATTTCACACTGTGTGATGGACATTTGGTCCTTAGTTACACATGATTGGTCTCTAGATACAACATGAGCAGCAACTCTTTTAACAAAAGGTCCTGTATTGTCAGTCAGAGCGCCTGGTAAATCAATTCAAACTCCATTTTTTCCTTGTGAACTCTATTCATTGTGCTCCACATACGTGTTATGTTCCCATCACAGCAAGTTAAATATGTCTCCACCTCTTTCTTAAACCATCACCACCTGTCCTGCATCCTGTCAAACTGTCAAATCACTCAGCCTCAACTTTTAGCTCAATGTCAACATGCTGGGAAAAGCCACTTAACATCATGACAAATGTTACTTGCCTTTTTTGCACAATGAATAATTCAGCAGGACGATTAGTTTCAAATGAAGTAAATAGAATTTCGTTAAGTTGTCACTGACATTAAGTAATTTCAAAAGGATGTCAGAAGTGGAAAATAAGGTCAAAATTATTTTAATCTTAAATCTTAAAAAAAAGATTATTAGAAATTAATAATTGCAGTCTTAAATTATGAGTTAACAGTCCCTATATTAATGAACTAAAGACCCAGACTGACTAAACAGCTCATTTCCAATATGTCTTTGAAGCAAGACAGCGTAACTTTTGAAAGTAGAAGTAACACAATATTCTCCTTACAAATGAACTTGAATTTATAAGCAATAAATAAAACCTTGTTCAATTCAATGTGTTCAAGGGTTTTCCCGCTACAAGCTTACTTGGTCTTTTTTGACCAGTATCTTAGCAAACTTTAGAAAGGTTATTTGTAAGTAATAATGAATGAGGTTTGCTGACTTTATAGATCTTCCCTTCCCGGGCTTTAGTTACATCACAGCATGTGCCACAGATAAACATGATGAAGTCTTTAAAAAAACTCACTCAAGGGAATCCTATGAATTCAAATATGTGATTACATTATAGCTCCACTTGTGGCCCCTGTGACCGCTATTTAGCAAAAGGGACTATTGCTTTAAAGCTGCCGAAACTTTTTTACACTATGATTTTTGATTACACTTCCAAACACAACCATCGGCACTTATTGAACCTAAAGCAGTCAGTCTTTATGTTACTGAGTACGAAATGAAAAGTATACTGTCAAACATCAGTTTATCAAATACAATGTCCATAATATTTTTTATTCACATAATGCACTGCGTCCAAACAGCATAGATTCTGCTACCAATATCCTACACCCCATTAGGTTAGCAGACTTTTCTTCATTAATTCTGCCCTAAGTCTCCTGCTCTTTCATGGCCTTAATGTCTTCTGTTAGAAACCAGGGGCAAATTCTTTTCCTATGTGTCTTGTATTCTGTTAAGTTATTTGTTGTTTGTATTGTTCCTCTGGGCCACTTAAGTGGCGATGCTCACTATCACTACAGGCATGGCCTGCTGGTACTTAAGTTGTTACATGGTGCCACCGTGTGGCCTTACACACGATTTCTCTAACATGTGTACAGCAGACATAACCAGAACAAAATTTTTTTTACAATGGACATTTTACATTTCTGAGACTTTGTATGGGGAATTCAGTTTGCATGCATTAAATTTTCTATGCATTGGCCAAACAGTATTTCACTATTTGTTACTATTAGTGGCCAATGCAACAAATTTTCGTTCTGATAATGCACATATCGTTTTGAATGACAACTAGTCAATAACACTGCCATGTCTTCTGTGTGATGTCTAGAATCCTTTGAAAATGGCAGGTGGATCCCTGCCTCTTTTTATAACAGTGTATTTAATAGCTGCTATGTTATGGTTGCAACGAAACAAATAATTTGGCTTTTAAAAGCATTTAGCCTTTTCTTATAACAAACAGACCATGCATGCTGAGCCATAGTCGAGGGCATAAAGATGTAAAGAGCGGCTTGGCAACTGTAATAGGATCAGCACCCCTTACTCTCCCGCTCACATCAGCCTTCATTACTACCAGCTTTGAGCAGGATTATTGTGCCTGTAGGTGATGCTTATTCACTGTAGGTGTTAATGTTTGTTGGTTTTGCTGATGCATGTAATATACGTGCATTCCATACAGCACTGACTCTATTCCTTCTTTTCTCTGAATTTTGTTCAGACTCTGACTCTATTGCAACTGTGCTCTCCCTTTTTCTATGATATGTCTATAAAGTAATCAGTTTATTCCTCACAATATTCAGTAAAATACAAAATGCCTTCAAACCATCAAATCTAATTTAGTACATATCACCACAGCATTTGATGTGTATAACACTCAATACAGCAGCAGTAATACTAAGACAGAAATGCATATTTTTAGTAGACAAAGAATACATTTTTGCAGCATTTTCTCTTTTGTTTTGCTTTTACCAATAATTTTATTACTGCTTCCCTATTTGTCTGCCTTCCTCCATCTCTCAATCGCTGTGAATCCTCTTAGAGGTGGATTATGGGACTAAGATGTCTACACTGAGAGGGAGAGAGAGGGAAAGAGAGAGTGAGGGAGAGAGAGAGATGGTGAGACAGAGGATGAGCATGAGGCACACAGAGTGAGAGAGAAAGCAATACAATAAGAGAAGACGCAGGAGAAAATGGAGAGAACCCCTCGGCTTGAAATAGGCCGGGAATGGGGTAGAAGATGGTCTGTAACTGGGGTGAGTACCGCCATTTCCAAAAGTGCAACAAGTGCAAATTTGTCACTCCATAGGAGCACAATAACACATTTTGTCACGTCATCTGTGCATGTGTGTATGTTATTGAGTAAGATGTTGAAAGTTAGGAAACATGAAGACTTTTACCTGCCTATTAATTAAGCTTAGTTAAAGTCAAAACTGAAGTTTAGCTTTAATGGCAGGTGACGTGTGCAAGCTTGTGTTTTTGTGTATGTGTGTGTGTGTGTGTTTATTGAGTTACCCGAGGACAAACAGTTATGTGATAGACTGAAGGGATCACCTGCCTCTTAATTAATCTCACTTTCCTCCATTTATATGCTAGACACTAGAGTGTGTGTATGTGTGTGTGTGTGTAAGAGACAGAGAAAAAGAACAGAAGAACATGACTTTGGGTGGTAGACGATAGGAGCATAATACACTCATTTTCTCAGTTTTTGTCCTTGTAGGAAGAGCCAGCCGAGCCTCACATGGTGAAGCACACACTCCTGTGTCGCAGCCCCGCTTTCACTGACCAGGCAGGAACAGACTAACTGGGCAGCAGCAATGTCTCTCCTGTCATTAACCAACCCTCCTGGCTGGAGCGTGTGCTCTGCTCTCTGTATCCTCATCGTGTTGCTTCCAGAGGTCAAAGCAGACAGCCTGAACACTACCACTCAGCGCAATGGCGGGGGAACCCAGTGTGGGGAGTACACTAACCAGGTAGTTACTGTAAACATAATAGGGCAAAGTGACAAATTGCTGCAGAAGAGACTTATTACTGCCTTGTTTATCTTCCTTTTACTCCAGAAATGTGTAAGCTCTGTGAAAGAGCATCTCAACTCTGCAGGAATCAAAGTAATGTTTCACTGCTATATTTACAGTGAAAAAGTATGTACTCTGATCCTGTCCTCAAGTAAAAGTACTAATACAACAATCTAAAATATTCTTCATAATACAGCTACTACATGAGTAAAAGTATTAGTAAAATATACTCAGAATACCAGAAGTACTGGTTGTGGTCCCTGTGGCTGATATATTATTATATATCACATTAGTAGATACTTCATCTACTGCTGCTATGTATCAATGTGTAAGGAGCATTTTACAGATGTATTCAGTTGCTGTTTTTGTAAGTTGCAGCTAGTTCATCTACTTTAGATATAGTTTGGTAGTTTAGTCCAGTGGTACACAATCAAGGGGTAAGGCCCCTCCAGAGTCACAAGACAAGTCTGAAGGGTTCAGTTCTGCTGTACAAATCTATATTCATATTTTCATTCATATTTTTTTTACCTCTTTGGGACAGTGATTTAAATATTATGTCCATACTGTACCTGACATATGCTGTCAAGAATGATGTCTTACTAAATACTAAATACTCTATGATCAACTGCCAACCACCAGAGGCATTCATGTTATATATTGTACTGTAAATAGGGGTTATTGGTTGATATGGATAAAATCCTCTGTCATCCTCTGTTAATTCATATAGCTGAATTAACTCAACTTTCTGGGAAATAAATTTAAAGACAGTTTACATGTAAAATAATAGGAATGTGTGTTTCTGGCCAATCTTGTGAATTAATTTCCCTAAAATCATAGTATTTCAATACAGTATTGGCATTAATTCTAGAGTTGCAACATTTCATAGTGGCCTTATGCATGCAGGGATAATAAAGAGATAGCAAACAGTATGTTGTAGGAATTTATACTAATACTAAAATACATACAGTCATATGGCTGACACCTGATTGTAAATGAAGGAAAACAAGATGCTCTTCTTTGCATTCGATAAACTCTAATGAGAAACTTTTTCATTGTTTTTACCTAAACAAAGAGTCCTTAGACATGCTAGCACCCCTATGTGGCTACTTTCAGGCAGAGGTGATTTGCTAATGGCAATGCTAACATGCTGATATGCAGATATAATGTTCACCATCTCAGTGAAGTGCATTAGCAAGCTAATAGCTACTAATTATATTATAATAATATGACACACAGTACGGCTGAGGTGGATGGGAATGTAATTAGTTGAAGGTATTTGGTCATAAACCAAAGTTGGCCTACAGGACGCATTAAAGTGATGTCCTGCTGGTAGCACTGGAGGAAAAGTTTAGGGATCACCAAAGTGACTATACTGAGGTTTATAACAAATATATATGGATATAACTGACTAATGTGATTGGTTATCAAAATTTAAATGATTAATTAGTACCTGAAATATTCATTCATTCACTGATTACATGAGCAGTAATGTGCTTGTGGCTGGTTTGTAAGGACATTACATTGAAGAAAAAAACTCTCAGGATCCAATGTGCTGCAGTTAAACTTTGAATCCGACAGAAGTGATTGATTTGCCAGAGAAAAAAATCTGACTTTCATTTTATTATTTGGGCTAGTCCTTGTTTTGGTTGTGGTTGTGAAAAGATTAATACATATTTTGACAATCTGCTGAGCAACAGCAAGTCAGGAAGTTAGGAGTTGTTCAAAAAGGGTCTCCTCCATCTCAAACAGGTGATGGAGGATGGGATGTGTCGGCTGGTGGCCACACTGCCTCAGCTGGACGAGCAGAAATGCCCGGATATGTTTCGCTGCACAGATGAGGTTTCCTATTGGCTGCACGAGAACGAGGAGAGGAAACAGCAGATTGCTGCGCTGAAGGAGACCATCTCCGAGCTGCAGGAGGAGCTGAGGAACCATCGGCACCGCATCAAAGTCCTGGAGCTGCAGGTGAGATTTCAATGTCGACTTAGACAACCTGGGTCAACTATCAGCCACAATCCTTTCAACTGCTTTGAGTTCCTGCTTTAGTCCACCTGAATCTCACTGTATGTTGTGACAATGTGACTGTTCCTGTTTACAAACTAGACACGTTAACAAAAGTAGTTTTCTTGCTCATCTTGGAAAGGAAAATAATGTGTTCCTTTGTGTGACATTAAATATAACATTTCAAAGTAAGACTTAAAAAAAAGATTTACTTCTTTTTTGTGTTTCCTCTGCTCAGGGCCTTTTGGTTGAGAAACAGTTCAGACTAGACATAAATATTTGATCAAGTAACTCTTGAACGTGGTTTGAATAAATATGTAGGTAAACTATTTATTTGAAAAGTTGGAGTCAACTTTCCTGAAATTGTTCTCCTTATAGTCTGACCTGCTGTTAAAGATCATGGTTTGGTCAGACACATCACATTAGTTGTGTTCAGTTCTGCACTGTGACGTGGTGCCTCATCATCAAGCTGGCTTCCCCCCCAGCATGTCCTTGACCTTAGTCTCTAACAGGATTAGCCTTCTACTCTTCCACGTGTTGCCTCATGCGTCTCAAGCAGTGAGCCTATACAAACTCAACTGGACTGGTTGGTGGCCAAAAGTGGATGATGAGGAAGGAGAGGGCTTGTGTGTTGTGTGCGTTCTACATGAGAACAGCGCAGGGGCGGAGAGGGATCCAGTGTTTGTGGTAATGGGAGTTAGTGTTATCCTCCAAGTCCAGGCTAGGAATAAACCACATACTGAATGTCTGGCTTTCATTGTATGTTTGAGTATTAACATGCGTTTATTTTCAGTAGTCAACTGTCAAAAATGACAGAAATCTGCAAACATCTTTACAGTGTTGTTGCCTAGGTTTCAAGGGGGCCACAAGATTTGTTCATTTTCATTTTTGCTGTACATTTTTAATAGTTTATGAGAGCATAACAAAATGAGGTGACATTTGCAATAAGCACATTTTAAATCACGCTTTCAAACATGTCAAAACAGAAAAAATAAACTACCAAGGCGCTGCACTAAAAACCTTGTGAAATATGCCAGAATTAGAAAAGTAGGGAAAAGCTGTCAGATGCTGCACCATTTCTGTTATATTTCAAACAGGTGGGAGTTAAAATAAAAACAGAATTAATACACATGTGCGTGGGTTTTTCTCTGTGCATGTTTTTGTCCTTGAATAACTAGAGAAATGCATTAAACTTAGCACACTTAATGTTTATTTAGTGTTTATTCTGTGTCATTTATAGCTGACAAAATGGCATTTTAATGCCATTTAGTTGCCTTGAAAAAAAGCACTATATCTTAGTTTCAAAAAGTTACGATCCACTGTTTTGGCTTTTTATTAAAAAAATCAGCATTATGTCTAATACTATTCATAATATAATCATTAATACACATTTAAAGCTGATTCAAGATACAGCCTAATTTAAATGCAAGACAAAGTTTTTCACCGTGAAAACAGATCTCAGCTAATGTTTTTCTGTGTGTGCGTGCTTGTGTGAATGGGTATTCACATGTGTGGTGTCAGAGTGAAGAGAGGAATCACTTGAATATCTCCTTGGAGCAGCGTTTTCATGAGATGGAGGCTCACTATGTTGAAGCCACCACCCTGCTGCACCTTCAGGGCACTCTCATCCTAGACCTCCAGGTATACTCATTATATGTCGATAAAAAAACCCATCTGTGTGCACTGCGTGGGGTTTTTTGTATTGTTGATAATAATTTCACTGTATTTCTGTGTAGAACCAACTCCATAATCTGACACTTTTGGTGGATAGAGTAAAAAGAAGCCCCGGATGCTTGATCAACATTGTCCGCCCCAACCCGCTGATGAGTGCTCAAGAAGCTCTGCACCCAGGTACACACTCTCAGGAACTTGCAGTCACTAGTGCTATGATCTGCCAGCAGAGGGTGCCATACCCCCACTGCAGTTTTACTGCTACTTTCATGTCTCTACATTTTCTTCCTTCAGAGATGCAACATGTGAGGAACTGTCCCATAGACTGTGCCTCCATCTACTACAATGGAGTGCGGAGATCAGGTCTCTACACAGTAGTGCCATCACTGGCCGGCATGCCTGTGGAAGTGTATTGCGACATGGACAAAGATGGTGAGTCACATGCCATCACACAAGGGGTAAGTTGGCTTAGCTGTGACTGTATTCCAACTGCACTGCCAGAGTTTCAATCCATGTGTCGACAAGCACACATTCTGCTCTGAGCAAGACACTGAGTATCAACGTTTGCTGTAGTGCCTTTGACCTGTATTCGTTCTTTGGCCAGATGAGAAGAAATATAGTAACCCATTAGACAAGGCATATGCTTTCCTTTCAAGTGCGATTCATTCTCTTTGCCTCAGGTGGTGGCTGGACTGTGATCCAGCGGCGTGTTGATGGCTCAGTGAGCTTTGACCGCCCCTGGAGGGACTACAGGGATGGTTTTGGTGACCTGCACTCCGAGTTCTGGCTGGGCAACAAACACATACATGACCTGAGCACCCAGGGAGACTACAGCCTCCGCATTGACCTGGAGGACTGGAGCAACAAACACAAACACGCCTTCTACCAGAGCTTCAGGTCAGTGTCAAGCACAGGTGCACAAAACATGCACTAACCCGCCATACCTCTTGCATCACTTCCCTTCTGTTCCTCTGTATGCGTTTGTGTGCAGCGTGGACGACGAGGAGCATCAGTATCGTCTCCATGTGTCGGGCTTCAGCGGGACAGTGCAGGACTCTTTCAGCTGGTACCATGACAAGCAAGGCTTCAGCACCCCTGACAGTGGCAACATCTGTGCTGAGATCTCCCACGGAGGTTGGTGGTACAACCAATGCTTCTACGCCAACCTTAATGGAGTCTATTACAGGGTAAGTGTACACAGAAGGCCCTTCCCTTAATATTTCTTTCTTCTTCTTTAAGTTCTGAGACATTTACTACCTCCTAATCTTGCAGGGAGGCCATTACATCCCTAAAGGCCGGGGGCCGCTGGGTCCTGATGGGATCGTTTGGTACTCTTGGAGAGACTCTGACTACTACTCCCTACGCAAAGTCAGCATGATGATCCGTCCACGCAGCTTCCGGACGCGTCTTTCACCCTGACCCACTGTCTTCATGACAACAATTAGGACGCAGTGACAATGATGTGACAACAGTGATCACCTGGCCGTCTCACTGGGACCTCATTGACAGAGCTCATCAAGAAGGAAGTGAATGTCAATTATGTCAACAACAGTGTTTGTAACCAGAAAGACATGGAAATGGCTTCTCTTCTGCTATTTTTGGGAGAGGAAAAAAAACTTGCCATGCTTGATATCTCCAAAAACTACTGATTCATTTTAAAGCAGCATATCTTTGATTAACACGAAACTTTATACTGTAGAGTTTTTGGGACATGGATATTTTTCACTCAGTCACAGGAAGTGAGTTTTTCCTTATTTTCTACTACTATTTTTGTACCTTTAGTTTGATACTCTGACAAAGTATTAACAACACAGCCAAAACAAAAAAGAAGTCATTTGCATGACGTGTTGACAGAGGACTGAAGGGATCTCACAGTTCCTATAAACCAGAGGAGGCACGTGCAACTGGCAGGCAGATCACTTGAGACTGTTTGAATTCTCGGCATATAATGTGTGCTCATTGCAGATTTATGATTACTCCATTATTATCCCATTTTGCTACTATAAACTATGAATTTAATTGATTGTGTAAACTTATTGAAATTAAAAGGATTTAAATATTACTCAAACAAGTCAGGACATAAGAACACTGACTTATGTTAGATATAATAACCCCATCCCTTTGATAAGTGCTACTGACTCAGTCTAGGGTCAGGCAGAGATGTGCTATTTGAGGCTTGTGTATACATACACACTGTATGGATTAAAAAAAATAAACATTATATATACATAATCTCACATAAAGGAGACTATTTTCATATAAACACAATGGTTCAAGTTCTGCAAGAGCACTCAGGTGAAAACTAATATCTGTGACTAACAGGTGGAAATAATAGATAACTCTTCTGTACACACTTCTGTTTATTTGTGGAATATGGTGTTAGTGACATTCAAATTACTTCACACATGGGTTTCCACAGACCTTAAGCCTATTGGGGGGGTTGGTGTACAGCAGCAGTAAGGTTGTTTACGTTCACTTTAAACTCTTAGATGACCTGAAAATAAAATGACCAATGTTTTGCAAGATTTTACACATAGCATGAGACTATTTTTATTGCAAAATATATATATATATTTTAAACTGTGAAATAACTGCACCTAGCTCCAATGAAGGCCTTAACGCCCTAGAACACATACATTCAAATTTAACTAACAAAGACGAGACTGAATGTACTGTCTGGTGTTCAAGATCCCCTCAGCTGGCTACTTTATGTGGCCTACACATCCAGCTGCACCTGACGGGCGCGAGAGCTGAATGTGCTGAAGGGTAAAAGAGCTCTTTCACCTCCTCCACTATAAGACTGCACAAACACACTCTTTGACCCATCGCACAGGCTGCCGACTCATTCTCATTCCTATCCACCGCTGCGCAAGGATCTGCTGAAACAAGAATAAGGACTTTACTGTGTGCAAGTCAGAGAGTGTGTCGTGTGTTGTACACTTGAACCATGCTGAGAACAAGACAAGGTTTCTTACATAACAAAACACAAAGTCCTAAATGAGTACAAATCATTCTTTAATAAATCAAACAGAATTTCTGCTCCTTTTTGAGTTACACTGTATTGCAAATACTTCTATACATAAAATAGTATCTCACTGACAAAAAGCACCTGATAGGTTCAATAGAATATATATCTATATATGCATACTTTCATGGATCAAGTGATAAGAAAAACAAAGAGTGAACAAGATTAGAGACTGATTGAAAACTGGGCTGTGAAAAGCAAAAGCAAAATTGCATACATGACATAATCAATGGCTCCATCCCAAACTCTTCCTATAGTATAGTTTCTTAAAGATAACATTGCAGTCACACGTTCATTTAAAACGCCAACAAAGGACACATTCTTTCAAGACAACTGGGAGAGAGAAATGAAGTTTGGCACCGCCTGCACGGATGTATTAATTCACTGACTTTTGGCTTTAATCTTAAAATAATGAACCCCAACTTGAATATCTTTTATTCCATACTTTGTCTCCTGAAATGTAAACTGCAGCGTCACAGAATGAAGGCTTGGGGGCAACTACTAAGTCGACCATTTCTATTTTTGCAAGGCACGTGGGGAAGACAGGAAGGAGGTGGAGCTTCCTGTTAGCTTTTGAGGAAGTGCAGGATGAAAGGGGGGCTAGGGACTGCCAGCAGTAGACACAGAAGACACTCTGCCTTTGCCAGCTCTTCCAAAGCTTGGTTTCTTATCGGGACTCTCCACTGCTTTCACTGAAGATATTAGGACTCTCAAATATGAGATAACGGTACCATGCCATGTTAAAAAAATCTAACCCCTGCTGTCCCTGGTGACAGAGGGAGGTTAGCTTTGGCTTTTGGTGTCACTACATCACTGTGCAGACAGATCTTTTACAACACGTGTAAATCCTTTCCTTTACCATTTTTTACAAATGAATGAAAACATGCATACTGAGTATTGCTTTAAAACAGGTAGATAAAATGTGAGCACAGGCGTGTCGTACAATACTTAGCTTAGCATCACGTTAGAGAAACTCTAGACTTCAACTCAAGCAATGTAACAATTTATGACCACAAACTGCGACTTGGATGTTTACTTCCTGTCTCACTCGCTGCGGACCTTGGACAGAGGAAAGGGCGTGTGTAAATAGTGCGTCTTGTTTTGCTATCATTGCTGGGTCTGCAAATAAACCCACTGATGTCAAAGACTTTTCAGCGGCTGCACACGCTCATTAAATGTTCATACACTTCTGAGAACAGCACACGAAAGTAACACCATGATCTGGGACTACTTTCATGAGCAGTAAAGGAACGGATGAGGTAAGTGGGAGAAAGAGAGAAGTGAAAATTAAATTAAAGGGAGGGAAAAGACTGCGGAATAAGCAAGAATATTTTGGCTGTTGAGCTGGTTTAACTCCTGTCTTCTAGTGTGAGACTGAAGGCCGTTGCTTTCACATTGTAGTGAACTGACTGTGTGCTTGTCTCAGTTTTGCAGCAATCTGTCAAATTCAGAAGAAGAAAAAAATCCATTGAATATAAAATCAGAGGTTGGTCGTGTGATAGTTTGGTATCTTTGGAGTCTATGCACTATGCAACTGCTCCCCAGGTAATGAGGCAACAAAAAAGGCTCCAATTTAACGTGAAAGATGGTCGAAAAAAAATGCCTTTACCGTCTCGTAGAACTTGACTTGCTCTTCCAAGTACAACTGCATGACCCTGTTGTAGTCATAGATACGGTTGCTATGGAAATGGTTCATCTCAGCTGTGCGGAGACAAAGAAGGGGGGGGGGGGCACTAGGATCAGATTATGATGTTACAGTAAACCCCACCACCTAAATGTCGAGTGAGTGTGCTACCTTGTAATGAGTAAGACATGGTGCTGACTCGTTTAGCCATGGTGACTTTGTCCTGAGGGGTAATTTTACTGGTGGCCACCAGCTTGTCGGCCTCCTTCACCTTGTCTATGGCAGCCTGCACAAATTAAACACACACGATTAACAACACGAGAGTCCTCAGTTTCACTGTACGAAGACAAAACACAATCTGACTCATCTGTATCCAGATAAGGCGAAGGACTAATGAAAACCTGATTAACAATCTTTTCTGGACTATGTTGCACCAGCTATTCATTTCTTTACTAAGTTCTTAGCAACTACTAGCTAGTTCATAAACTAGTGATTTAATACAATAAGTTGCACTATCAAGACTTCAGGAATGTCTTTGCTGGTACAGGCTTTAAAAAGGTGTAAATTGGTTGCTGTGGAACATCTGTAGCACTGTCCAATCAAAAGCAATCAATTATGTAAACAGGAAGTCCCTGTAGCTATGACATGACTTCCTAATATAAACGTTATAGGGGCCGAGAGAGAGAGAGATGTAATGTATGACTTTTTTATTTATGTATGCATACTTTAGAAGAGTTAGAAGGACTTAAGTAGCTTAGAGTGGGAATGTCTGATTCTGCTGACCGAACACATTTGATTTTGTGACATGAAGGAATATTGTATTATAGTTATGAAATATTAAAAATATTAACAATTTCCATTACCATTTGTCGACCATATCCAATTATCTCTTACTTTTTTTCTTTTTTTTTTTTTTTTTTTACACAATTAACTTTTACTCAAGAGGGGTCCAAAGGGGTCATATATATTAGCAACTAAACAATAAACCGAAGAACTATTTTGTGTAGTGCAACACATTTTAATTTAGTGATGTGTAAATCTCCACTCCACTTAGTGAAAAATGTTATCACTAAGCTTGAACTTTAGAACAGCTGGTGCATTTGGCTCCTGCTACAGAGCCCCTGGAAGAAACTGCCTTTAAAACTAGGTTAGTCAACATAAATGAGATTTGTTTTCTAATAATCCTTTCTGTAACTCTTTCCTCATGTACCTTATGGACACCGATGGTGTCTGGGAAGCATCCCAGAAGACCTTTATATTCATTGTTGGTCTCCATGACGAAGTGGAGGTCTTTCTTTGGCTGGGAAGGAAGAGACAAAAAAGATAAATGTAACCTAAAATTGGAACAAAGTTATATCCAAAACAGGAAATAGCACACTTATCTGAATCTCAAAGACCTGAAAGAATACAGGGAAATATTACACACAGGAGTAAAAGTTTTATTTTAACACAACAGCCTAACTGAAACACAAAAAAGTAGATTCAAGTTTATAATAATGTAGATTCTCATTAAGAGATTATGGATTCAGCTGAGCATCCGTCAGAGCCAGACACAAACAAAGAGTCGCTATAGCACTACAAACACCGGATAAAGTATCATATCCACTCATCCTGCAGTATACCTTGCTATATGCACTGTATTTACATCTTTCCTTATTCTTGAATTGATCAAGGCAAATTTGTAATTAGCCTCCCAAGGTTAACAGATACACTGCATTGTTTTGGACTTTAGGCTGTAAAGCCGAATCCATGTGCAGACAAAGGCTTTCGCCATTACTATTACTGGCATTGATAAACAAGTGCCAACATTTCTAGTGAAGCACTAAACCAAAGTGTCTGGAGCAGCACTCGCTTACCAGATGAATCCTCCCTCTGAAAGCTGCTGGGACATTAAAAAAAGGCCCATGTTTGATTTTATTACACATCACTCTGATCAGGTTACACAGAACAGTCCGAAAAGCAAATGGTGGAGCTAAACAAGAACTAGGATATACTACAGGTGATGGTCATATAATTAGAATATCATCAAAAAGTTGATTTATTTCAGTAATTCCATTCAAAAAGTTAAACTTGTATAATGTATACATTCATTCCACACCGACAGATATCTCAGAAAATTAGAATGTTATGTTAAAATGTTCAATATTGAAGACACCTGGTGCTAAACTCTAATAAGCTAATTAACTCAAAACACCTGCAAAGGCCTTTAAATGGTCTCTCAATCTAGTTCTGTAGGCTACACAGTCATGGGAAGACTGCTGACTTGACTGTCCAAAAGACGACCATTGACACCTTGCACAGGAGGACAAGACACAAAAGGTCATTGCCAAAGAGGCTGGCTGTTCACAGAGCTCTGTGTCCAAGCACATTAATAGAGAGGCAAAGGGAAGGAAAAGATGTGGTAGGAAAAAAAGTGTACAAGCAATAGAGCAATATCCCTGGAGAGGATTGTGAAACAAAACCACTCAAAAATGTGGGGGAGATTCACAAAGAGTGGACTGCAGCTGGAGTCAGTGCTTCAAGAACCACCACGTACAGACGTATGCAAGACCTGGGTTTCAGCTGTCGCATGCCTTGTGTCAAGCCACTCTCAACAAGACACAGCGTGAGAAGCGTCAGAAGCGTCTCGCCGGGGCTAAAGACAAAAAGGACTGGACTGCTGCTGAGTGGTCCAAAGTTATGTTCTCTGAT
>JAPMOB010230733.1:0-14362 GCA_029875015.1 Lepomis gibbosus
GTTGCACTAAAGTCCAAAATGAAGAATTTATGTTATTTATTACATGATTGTTCAAGCTACCTCACAGAAGTGCTCTATTTATTAACAGAAATGTTGAATGTTAAAATAAGGTGAATTAATTAAAAAATAAGGAACATCCTGGATCCGTTTTTTAAGTATTATAGAAGTATCGGATCGGGACTCGGTAGATACTCAAAATCAAATGACTCAGACTCGGACTCGAGGGCAAAAAAACCTGATCGGGACATCCCTAATTGAAACCATAAAGTCATTAGGAAAGTGTTTACAGAGGTAATAAATTAGGTGAGAATTAGGGTCATTTTACCAATGTTTCTAATAGAACCAAACTTCTTTTTGCAACCAGAGGAGTCGCCCCCTGCTGACCATTACAAAGAGTGCCGGTTTTAGTTACTTCCGCATGGTTTCAATTTTTAGACCCAGAGGTTCCCACTTGGTTGCAGCCCTACACTATATATCACCTGAAGGAGCAGACGTGTGTGAAGCAGGTCTGACAGGAGCATATCATGACATCTGTACATCTGACATCTGTATTTGCTGATGCTCTTACTTTTACTTAGACACCTGTTTTTCATTGCATGTCTTAGATGTCTCTGTGGTCGGCCAGTTGACATTTTGACATCCCAGGGGTACTCACCCTCAACCCCCATATCCCACACTGTAAAAAAACACATCTCTTCTGATGAAACATTTTCCATTGAAACGTGCTTTCTCCTCTTGCCCAAGTGCTCCACTATGCCAAACATGTGCAGCTCTTTTGAAATGTTGGATCATTAATGTCCATAAACACTTCAAACGCTGAAGAGCGATTGCGCTGAAGCTGGCTTAGTAGCGCTGCATTTGGTGGGGTTATTGTTTTAGGCAGAGGGGGAAAAGTACAGACCGTTTTTTGGGCGAGGAGTTTGCTCATGGAAAGGAATCAAATGATTAAGCCTGTGCAGTCTGTATTCACACCAAGGACAAATACCAGTGGGGAACATTTAAGGACTTTGGTTATAGCAGATTTGTATGAATATTTATTGCAGAAGGCTTTGTTGTAAAATGTATCACACATTTTTTTAGGTCTGATATATCGTTTATGTATTTAAAAATTCTAAACACATTTTGGAGACATCCTGCGTCATCATTAGAGATATGGAGCTGATTAAAATCTCATTTCCCTGTTTTGTCAACTGGAAACACAGAAGCAATCGCATCATTTCAGCTTCTGTGCCAAACAAGCATGTTATTGTTTGAGCAATATTACAAGTTTGCTAATTAAATGCTGTAGATGTATCCAAGTGTGAGGAGCATCTTCAGTTCTGTAGTAAAAGGACAAATGTGTGTTTTGTCATCTTAGTAGCCTGAGTGATGATACCCTAGGATTTATTTTAAGCAAAGCCTGACAGAGGAGATGTATATAGTATATAGTACTGAAAGGATTAATGGATCAGTCAGTTAGTTGTGGGACAGAGTCATTTATCATTTTAGAATGACAAATATTTGCTGGTTACAGCCTTTCAAACATGAGGTATTGTGAATATTATGTGCAGTAAATGGAATAATTGATTCTGACTTTTGGTCGGACAATAAGCCATTTTGAAGATATCACATTTTTCTGACAGTAAACGCTCAATCAAAAAAAACTGACACACTAATTACTCACAGCCCTATAGGTGTACAAAAACAAAAATACTGGCAGTCATACACGAAGAAGGAGGCTGACGCACGACTTCATTATGTCAGATGGCATACTCACATTACATCAGAAAAACAAGGGGCTTGCACATTTTTAGCCACCGTTTAGCGCAGCAGCTAGCTACAATGCTAATGTTGCTGGCAGTAGATCGCTGTGTTTCAGAGACTCAGTAACATGCATCCTGATATTTCATCAGGGGAATATTGTCCAGTTCTGCAAATTCAGAAACACAAGTAATTTGTTTCATCATCCATCTTTCAGGTCAAGCTGTGGTCAACAATAATTGGCTGTGCCCACAAAGGTCAGCCCAGCGTCGGTCAAAGTTCAACAAATATGTTGCACCCCCCGCTTCGCTTGGCATACCGCAGACATCCGCGGAGACCCATCACAAGACACCCAGTGTTTCCCACAAGATTTTGTGAGACTATGGTGGGTAGACATCAACGCCCTAGGTTGGTCCGGGGGCATCCACCCCTGGAAGAAAAACTTGCTGCGTTTTAAAATTAAGTGCATTAATGTGCTGCAATTACAAAGCAAAATAAAGAGGCTAGATCTATGAAGAACTTTGCACTCTTGTTAACAATTTTGTGGCCTAGTAAACAATTTGATCATAAACACACTGTAGCCTATGCATATAAATGGTGATGAAAGAGCAAAAAAGTCAACTGATTTATTTAATGTTTTACCAGCAATCCTAAATCAAAGAATAATTTGTAAGCTAATTCCCTAACATTTTATTTTACTTTTAATGGACACATGTGACATGTTTTACATGACTTTATCACGTGTATCCTTTATCCTTGCGCTACATTCACCAAGTCTGACGCAATTTGATAAATAATATTGTATGTTGCGCTCGTATTGCATACAATTATGTCATAACAGGTAAGACACCCATACTGCAACTCTTGTCAAAATTATGTCACTAACCCTGTCTGTCAGCTCACTCTGCTCCTTTTAACGGCATTTACCATAAAGGCTGTAATATCTGTGCACTCTGAATTTAGCGGCTATGTTGATCGCGTTTTCACAAAAGAGTGACAGTGGAAACACCATGGAGAACTGTTCAGACCCTGAGTTAACGTTACCGTAATTACCTCAAAAAAAAAGTGGTTGTCTTGAGTCGGATGCCAAAGTGTGTGAGCCGTCGAGTTTACAGCAGCGAGAGTGGTGATGCAAAACACAACGTTAGAAGTCTTTAATGTTAATTTATTTTTGGTTCATTTTGAAACTATGGCAAAACAAATAAGACTGTGGGCGACTGCAATAGTTAATTGTTAATTAATGGGAAACACTGACACCACATAAACAATAATATAGTAGGCGCATGCAAAAGCTGTTTTTCTGCACTCATGTGAGTACATTGATTCCCTAAAGGACTACTTGGGACAGAAAAAGAAAGCATTTTAGCACAAGATGACTGACAGACAACACAAATTTAAATATGTTCATTGCAACGTCCCCAACAGTTTAACAAAGCATTGTCTGCCTAGATACAAACTATTTATTTTCTTGCTTTTTTTAAAGGGACTTCTCTTCTGGCTCATCCTCTTTCTTCCTTTTTGAGCTAAACCCTCATTAGTTCTGCCAGTGCACAATGTTTTGGTAAGCCTTGGAGTGCAACACACTACATAGTTGCCTTTACCAGACTTTGCCAATAGTTCCAAACTTGTTGAGGGAGTCAACCTTTTCTCACTGCAGGATAATCTGCATACACCACTGGTCCTGATTCCATTGAATATGCCCTTAACAACAGATTCACCTCAATATAAATCTGATTAAAAGTCATTTAAGAACCTAAACAGTTGATCTGTGAATCCATTGTGTTCAGTTTTCTAAGGCAGGAGGAGGAGAAGGGGAACACTTGATGGCACAGCTAGCACAGCTAGCACAGGGACTATTTCCACTTAACAATAGCAGAATGCCACACACGCTTGTGAGCTACTCTGATTACACTGGTCTGTTTGAAAAGAGACTGACAAGTAGGAGATGGGAGATTATGTCAATTAGTGACCACTGTCCCACCTGACGAGACCTCCTTGTCTCCTGTGGTCTGATGGGGTCATAGTTCACGACCTTCCTGCCAAAACATGGAGGCTGCTAACCCCCAGCCACAGAGGAGGGCTTTGACTCCGCTTTGACAGTTTTATCAGCCTGCATGCCCATACACACACACACACACACACACACACACCAGCACATTTTCACCTCCCTCTGACCCTCCGCTCATCCCTGCCTGACCGTGACCCTTTGCTGTTGTGTATGTGACAAAAAAGAGAGCGAGGGAGGTCAACAGGTCTCCTGGGAAACAGATTTATTTATTGGTTGATGCTTGTCTTTCCAAAGGGGTGTAAATCTCTGAGCCCGCCAAGTGTTTGTTCATGCATGTGGGTGTGTGAGGAGTATGAACTTTTGTTTCCGCCTGTGTGTTTGTTCCAATATTGTGTTTTGTCTGTGCTTTTGCATCTTGGCATGCTTTTGTATAAATACATGTCAATGCGTGTTTGACTACACCTATAAATATATCCTCTTTGATGTTTGTGTGCGCGAGGTGTCGGTGCGTGTGTGTGTGTGTGTGTGTGTGTGTGTGTGTGTGTGTGCTTTCTGTGCGGCTGTAAATCTCCAGACTGACATGTTGGTTCCGTTGGTGAAACAGCAGGATTGGGACACACTGATGGCCTTCACAGATGGCTTCAGGACCCTGCCCATGGGAGGCCTTCTACTCCACCTATTAATTTATTCATTTTCCACTGCAGAGGAGACACTGAGGCCAATGTGATTGTTTCCAAGAGCCAAGGTCCCTTGAGAGCATCTTGGGTGTTTTCTTATCCTGTCCCTTCTCCCCCCTCATTCTTTCCCTCAGCCTCTTCTGTCCCCTTGCCCTCTTTTCCTCAGGTTGGTGTTGTTGTGCATGTGTGTGTCTGTGTGTGGGTTCTGACCTTATCACCCCAATTCAACAGGCCAGCTGACAGGTCTTGAATGTCATTGTCACCGTGTCATTGTGACACTGAGTCAGTGTGGGACACAGACCAGTAGACAGAAGATGAAAGGTTACAATTGAACTGTTTTACTCCTCTTACACTTTGCCACTTCATGCGTCTTTGGTGGATGGGATATATATCTTATTCAAATTAAGTATAAATGCAGCATGAGGCATAAGAATGAGACATAAATGCATTGTTTCTCCAACCAAGGTGGTTACAAATTTGATTGCTCACAGTTGGCTGGATCAGTCAGATTGCAGTTTGTCTCCACTCCATTTTGCAATTCATTTTCACATCTGGAGATGGTTTGAGACGCATTTTATCTAAATGTTAAAAAGGTGTAAATTAATTTAATCTCCAAGTACTCCAAGAAAAATGTGCAACAGTGTCATTAAGCACCCTGTTGAAGTAGCCCATTACAGGGGTTTGCTCCTGTGGTACTGACAGATGAGGTGAGACTGATATTAGACATCTTCTCTGTCAAATTAAACTGACTCTGAAATTGTAACCTGCTGTTGTGGCGTTTACCTGATCTGTTATCAGTGCACCCATGAACTGTTTGGGCGTGAAAGTTCCTACGATGATGAGCAAAACCTTTTGACTTTCTCAGTCATCCATGTGTTTGTGTAGAGTGATGACAAAGAGCAGGCAGTATTAAATAGAAAACGTTTTAGCTTTGACTTAACAGTGGCAAGAGTTTGTCTTACATCAACTGGGAGGTTATTCCAGGTCTGTGTGGCATGATAACAGGATGCTGTCTCACCATGGGTTCGTATGTCACAAGCACATCCGAGAAATATTTGGCCCCGAGAGCCACAGACGGATTTGTAGTCAGTTCTCTGAGTAACTGGTAGGGAGTTTAAGGGTTTTAGAACTGATGTAATATGGTCATATTTCCTAGTTTTCATCAGAATCCTGGCAGGGGTGTTCTGAATACAGTGGAGTTGCTGAATCGCCTTTTTTGAAAGCCTTGTGAATAGACCATTGCAGTAATCCAATCTACTGGAAATAAATGCGTGGGTAAGCTTTTCTAGGTCTTGCGTGGATAGAACTCATCTTATTCTAGCAATGTTTTTTAGATGGTAGTAAGCAGACGAAGTGGCAGATTTGATGTGACTATTGAGATTTAAATCTGAGTCCTGAATTCAAGGTTTTTCTGCCTTGACTCTTAGTTATGAGAGACAGGGAGCTAAGGTGGGACTTTCTGTCTTGTCTGTATTTAGAGAGTTGTGCTTCATCCAGTCACTGATTTGCTCAATGCATTCACATAAATATTCAAGAGGTCCATAGTCACTTTAAAATTAATTTTAAATGACAGGTGTAAATGTAAGCACACACACAAACACCTTGTACCTGTCATGTAACTCATTCACTGACTGACTGATTCACTGGGTGCTTTCTATTCTACATTAGTCTACATTTGAGTCTACTTGCAAAATACTGAAATTTTGTGTAATTCTCAACTCAAACAAAGTTAAACGAGCATCTATATAGAAATACAATAAAACTGTACAATACTGTTTTTAAAATAACTATATATTTTAACGAAATCAAATAAATAACAAAAAATAAATATTTTCAGATTTTTTTTGTGGCGAACTTTCTTTGCTCAACAGTACAACTAAATGATGGCGTAATACATATGTAATTGTGTGTTGTTCAGGGTCGTATGATACATGATACACCAGCACCACCCACACAACCCACAGCACACTTTATGTAAACAAGATTACTAAACAGTATTTGTAACACTAACTTTAGTGTAACAGATGTTAAACTGAGCAAGGGGAACTCTCTCAGATTGAGGCGGCTAGAAGGACATATTGGCACAATGGCATCCAGGGTCTACATAGCTTACCTTTAGTATATTATTAATACTAGATACAGCAGTTTCATGTATGTGGGTTGTTTTCATTCATTCAATCTTTATGCAAGAAAAATGCTGTACATTGGTTGAAAATTTTGATGATTGGTCAGTTGATGAAAAGTGACACTGGCTTTATCAAAATTTTCAACAAAAGGCACCAATATAGGTAAATAGCTAGTTCGCCAAACCCAAACGCTGCTCATCTTCTCCCTACTTCTGTCTCACAGTTTCTGCTGCAGACAGCGCATTTCTAGCGGCGCAAAGGAGATTATGGTAAGTTGTAGTCTTTACTTGCACACTGTGCATGTGATTCATTTTTTATGTGAGTGCAATGGTCGCACTATAGAGTGGGCGTGGATAATGAGCAGACTGCACTGCACACAGAGACGAAAGTTCACACACAACAACACAACACACCTTTTTAAAAAAAGTTTCATTAAATTAAATGTCATCCCACAGGATGATATCGCAATTGCAATTGCGATTAGATTAATTTTGATTAATTCAAATTATGTACATTTTATTTTATGACTAACTCTGACTACTATTTTATAAATAATTGAAGAGGCACCGTTGGGCCATCTATTCCTCACTGTGAGGAGGAGACTTGGAATCATTCTTTTATGTGTAAAGCAACTTCAAGCTTGACTTGAACATTGCTTCCTAACTTTGCAAAACAAAATGCTCTATTAGCTCTCCTGGAATAATGTTCAGGGCTGCTGGTGCACTGCTGATGCATTGTGTAGTATGCGCTTAATGGAATAGATCAGTTCCCTTATCAATGATAACCGATCCAGCTATTTGTGCCAGAATCCAATATTAGTATCAGATCAGTGCACTCCTATCTACAGTATTACAAATCATGTAATATTATTAATATTGCATTCATGCTGCTTTTGACCCAGCATTTCTGTTTACTCTCCCATCAGATCAGCTGACCAATCAGTAAACAGATTCCAATCAAAGGGGTGTTGCCATTCGGTCGAATTCTGCATAGGATGCACCTGCAATACACCTGCGGGGCAAGTAAGGGAGGAAGCATAATTAGCAGAGTGGAAAGCACCCACTCGCTTACTCCCCTGTATGAAATCATTTAACAAGATGTAAAATGACACAATAGTGTGAATGTGAGGGTGTCATTGAGAACAGAAAATTATCCCTCTGAGCAGTCATTTCATATTCTACATGCATTGTTAAATGGTTCAGACTCCACGTTGCAGTGGTTAGGAAATAACATTATTGAAACAGTGCTGCTTTATCATTCTTATTCATCATGACTGAGAAAATTACTCAGCTTGCTCAAACTGGCTTTTAAGCTCGAGCAAGTATGCATGCAAATGAGAGCAGTGGTGCGGAAAGCAGCCTTTTCACTGTGTGTGTACCACATGTAGAACGTTACTCTGACTTTATTATGGAGAGAAAATGATTCCCTGGCTTGCTCTAGGACTTTTAAAGAGGGTCTACACGGCACCCTTGTGCACATCAACAAACTTGCATATCACACGCGCGCACAACAAAACGCAACATCTTTAATGCATTTACTGAGCAAGGCAGGCCAAGGCTCGGAGTCAGTACAGCCTTTCTGTCCGTGTGCTGCTGTTTCCACCCTCTCCTCTTCTAAATTAATGTACAAGTCTCTCTGTCCTCCCCTTCCTGCAGACAGGTGGTCTAGTGGTTCAGACCAGAAGGATGTTGGCTTACCGTCTAATGCTGTTTTAATGGTACCTTGTGTGGTGGGTAGAGAGATGCATGCTGCAACTAATAGAAACTCTTATGACTCTCCAAAATGTTATATAATGGTCTCTTTCTGTTGAGGTAGACTAGTCAAATCTGATTAACGTGTGCTCTCACTGGTGTGTGAATGCATGTTAATGTCTACATTCATGTTTTAGGTTAAAGTAGATGAAAACATTTAACCAAATTTTCAGATTATTCCATCTTTTCTTGATAAAGTAACGTTATCTAGAAAGAAGAAAAATGCTATCGAAACAGTTTCAGTTATTGAAAGTGTTTTTAGTTGTAAAAATGTAATTTGTTGCCAGTTGACAATATCTTGTCCAAAGACGATAAAGTCAGTTTCCCAGAAGCAAAGAGGCAGGGCTTCCTTCCAGACAGTTTTTCTCCATTGATCTCTCAACTCTTGAAACTACAGTGAAGTTATAAAATCTAATACTGAATATCGGATCACTGGTTATTTGTTGTTCTTGCATTATCCACAACTTCATCAATTATATAAAACCTCTTTGATAAAGACATTACTGGAAGAGATCAACATTTTAAAGCCACTGGTTTCAGTGTCGGTCAGTGTAAAGATATACTGTTAATCTAATTTACCACACACACATGCAGCCTTCTGTAGCTCATTTCCCCAATGAACTTTATCACACAAGGAAAATATTTCCTCATATACTGAAAAAACAAGTTGTAAGTCGATCACACCCATCTCTCTGGGTTTAGTCAAAAGAAATTATGGAAATCAGAGAATAAGTGGGTGTGTGAGGGGAAAGTTTGATGATGATGTTACAGTTTGCTAAGGCACACTAAATGAAACTGGGATCTGCTTGATCTTCATCATCACATTATTAGCACAGCAGAAATCTTCTCTTACAAATGTAATCTTGCAAATTGCAACACTTTTTCATTTGTTTCACACATTTTTCACACCCTTTGTCAAAACACTTACCACAGATCTCATTGAAACACCCCAAACTCGAATTGGATTCACTGTTCCTTTCAACAAAGCTGATGAAGCTGAAAGTACTTGCATAATTATAAATCTCTATGCACCTGTGTGAAACTCATTTGCACAACTCTTCAATCAGCAGTCAGTCCTCATCCATCTATAAAAGATGCCACCTCTGTGTTGCTATTTGCAAGCATGGATCACAGAGGCCATAGGCACAGAAGGAGAGCAAGAGGCCATGGCAGAGGGGCCCGAGGAAGAGGAGTTTGTAAGCGTGGTGGAGGAGCTGCAGCAGCAAGAGGACGAAATCGAGCTCAAGTTTCAAATGAAATTCGGGCAACATTTATTGAGCATGTCATCAATCATGGCTTGTCCTTTAGAGAGCCTGGACAAAGGCTCCAGCCTATTCTGAGTCGGAGACCTGTGGCATCTATTGGCGGGCTTTTTCGGAAAGAAAACAGGTAATTCAGTGTTACTGTAATGTATATCACTGTGTATTTCAGCTTTACTGTATTGCCCTGTTAGCAGAACAATCTGTGTCTACAGAAATGCAGATGTGTTATCAATCCCCTTTATGTGACTGTCATACAGTAATGTCAATTTTGACATGCTTTTTGCTTTCACTTAATGGAATCCACCCATTTCCACACACTGGTTGCAGAGGAAAGATATTTAGTATTGAACAGGAGTCTGCCATTGTAGATATGGTAGTGGCAAACAATGCAATAAGACTGTGTGAAATCCAGGCAGCAGTAATTTCAGTACAGGGAGCATTTGGAAATAGAAACATATGAGTTTGGCAACTATAGAGTTTGAGTCCTTAAACGAAACCATGTCAGAATGAAGCAGCTGTACAGAGTTCCATTTCAAAGAAACTCTGACATCATAAAGGAGGCACGATTCCAGTATGTGCAGGTACAGATTTTTTTATTGTAATACCTTGTTTACCATACTTACATGCGACTGGAATAATTTGCTTTATGAATTTGCTCTTTTTCTTAGAGAACAATGGAGCATGAAGCTGAAGGGGCACATCACAAATTCATTTTTGTGGATGAAGCCGGCTTCAATCTCTGTAAAGTGAGGAGACACGGGAGGAACATCATTGGGCAGAGGGCCACTGTCACAGTGCCAGGTCAGAGGGGTGCCAATATCACCATGTGTGCTGCCATCTCCAATGATGGGGTCCTTAGCCACATTCCAACTATTGGCCCATATAATACAGAGCGCCTCATCACATTTCTTGATGCATTGAAAGAAATACCAATTCCACCCCTGTTGAGGCCTGGCATGACTCCGTATGTCATAATTTGGGACAATGTGGCTTTCCACTACTCTAGCCTTGTAAATGAATGGTTTGCAGCACAGCCTCGTATTATGATGCAATTCCTCCCTGCGTACTCACCTTTTCTGAACCCAATCAAGGAGTTCTTCTCTGCTTGGAGGTGGAAGGTGTATGATCACCGGCCATATGAGCAGATGCCCCTCCTGGAGAATGAATGCTGGTTGCTTGGCAATAGGTGCAGAGGACAGCCAGGGATGGATACACCATGCAAGGACGTATTTCCCTCGGTGCATTGTTTGATGGAAATATGTGCTTATGTTGCGAGGGTTAGAGCATTTTGCTAACAAAATGAGTCATTTTGGCCATTGAGCTTCAGTTTTATCTTGTGTGTTAACTGTTTTGAAAATGTGATGTCAGAGTGGGCATATGTGTTTAAGCAATCGAGAAAAACTAAATGAAAAGGCAAGTTACAAACATTAACTCCTGGAATGTACAGTATATGATAATGTATGACTTATTAAGATGAATATTTTCTACAGTGTGTGAGTGACATTTGAGGAATGTGTGTGCCTGTGCAGGTGACAGCCAGACAGACGGCCACTATTCAGCTGTGAAAGAGGTGGTGCTTATCAGCGACTGCAATAAAAACCGACAATGTGGCCATTCTTCACCGGTTTGTGTGTGTTTATGCGTGTGTGGTGATGTCCTTTCTGCACTACTCTCCTGTAACCAATCAGTGTTAAAGTGCATGTATGTTTGATGGAATTGATGTTTAATTGAGTTGATGTCTCACTGGAGGAAAGTAAGACAATGGGAGCTTGTAGTCGTATTTTTCCCAACGTGTGTGTGTGTGTGTGTGCGTGTTTTTCTTTGTCTGTCACTGGTCCCTCATCAGGTCCTTATTAACTTCACTAAGTGACCTTTGAGGAGGTGCTGATGGGTGTCTGTGGGACGCAGCCNCCCCCCCCTTCTCCTTTTTCACCTTCCCTCTTTTTTTGCCGCCTTGTCTTTTTTGTCTCCCTCCACTTTGAGTTGACGGATTTATTATGTCCTGTTTTATGAAAACTGCTCATCTTTTCCCTCTAAGCTTCATGTAATCTACTGCATGAGAGTGGATTCAGCTCTGGAGCATGGGGTCAACTTTCCCACAAAGGCTTCTCCGACTGTATGGAATTTGAATTTTATCGTGTCCAATCACTCAGAGAATTTGTAGGCTTTGAAGTCTCCCATAAACGCCATCCTGTCCAACATTATACCTGTCCCCCCATGTTTCATTCTACAGTCTAGAGGCGGACTATCTACGCAATCAGCTGGAAATAGGTCATCACTGTACTGGCATTCACGCTTTGAACAGTCTCCAAAAGGCTGCTCACTTTGGGAAATATGGGCGGAAGACAATAAAGATTATACAGTGTCACAATTGATCCATCTTGCGTTTTGGAGAACAGAAATGACAAATGCTTTTTACTACTGTGATTTGGTTTAATGTGCGTCTGGAGTGCTGAAGCTCTGGGTGGGTTTCTTGAAGTTGGTCAGTTACATTGCAGCCTGCTGTCTGTCTTTGTCGCGCCTTTACTCTTAACTTCAGATACTGTTGGTTTTGTAGCCCAGGATTTATGTAGCCGAGGGCCCTGTGTGGGGCCGAGTGTGACTGAGGTTTCACCTCTTTTCACCAGTTGAATCTGCATTAACAAACTGCTTGTCATTCATGAACTTCACTGCTGTGTATGGGTGTTTTAAGATTTGCCTGCAGAGGTTCAGGGAACAGGGAATTATCTGTAGCCAATTAGATGGCTCCTTCCACTTCAGCCAATCACATTAAAATAGACTCGATGGGTGTCATTTAATGTGATCATGCAGTGTTACATCCATACATAACACACAATGTTTGAAAATAACTAGTCAGCTATTTCTTAGTTATAGCAATTCCTTCGTTAGAACATCCAAAAGCAGCACAAAGTCTGACAGTTTCTACTGTGAACGGGTCAGAACCACTGTATATAAAAAGGTCAGAACCTGCTACAAGCTTGCAGAACAAGCCCAAATGCAGCATCTACTGTAGCTCTGTATCTATGGCGTTACATCCACCTGCCGGTCAACATGGATTCTGGTAGCTGCTCTCCACAGGTAACTGATAACTTTCCTGTAGTGCATGATTATAAATGTTTGAGTTATGGATGCTTGTTAAGTTAGCTAACTAGCTAATAGATTATCCTAGATAGTGTATCAGCATTGTATAGCTAACTTGTTAACTAACGTTAGTGTGAAATGCCACATCATTAAGCATTCATATCTAATCATGCACAAGATGAGCTTGCGTGTGGAGAGCAGTTGAGCTGCAGGTAGATGTAACCCTACCTGATCACATCAAATGAGATCTTTGAATCTATGTTTACGAGATTGGCTGAATCTCAAAGGAGCCAGAAAATTCCCTGTTGAAAGAAATGCATTTGTGAATTGAGTCACTGCAGGGGAGTATGAAAATACCCATAGTGAAGTTTACAAATGGCATGCAGTTTGTAAAAGCATGTTTGTATATAAATGTAGTTTTTAATGATGAATGTTTTTGATGAAAATTGCAAAAACTTTTATTTATTTTTTTAAAATTAATTAATTAATTACTTTTGATTGCATATTATTTAAAACCACATCTTTTTATTTTATTTCTGAAGCTCTAAAATCTGTATTGTTGTCTTTGTGCAAGAAATTCAACTTTTAAATGAAAAAAACAGATTGTCTTGATTGTCTTGAAGATTAAAGCTCAGACTACTACCAAAAGAAGTAAGTGAAACACCTTAATTAACAGATTATCATAATATTTTATACTTATATTCTTTAATAAGTGTCTACTACTGATATATTTGGTCCTGCATATATGCAGGAGTATAATATACTACATAATATATATATATATATACATTTTGTTCATAAGAGGTGTAAATTTGTTAACGGTCACAGTTGTGACCAGCAGTATGACACAGTTCTTCAATTGAAAACACAGGTGTTACCATATATTTTCACACATTTGAAACTATCAGATGTGTTGGACCTCGTAGACATACATGACCCCCCAAGTGCATCATGGTCATTTCTACACTTGAAAAAGTGGCATTTGAAATAGACTGAGATAGTGATGGCTCAGATAGGTAGTTTATTGAATGTTAATCTCTAGCTAAACTATCTGGCGGATGAGGCAGATGTTCATACGAACCAATTGTTTTGAGATGTCAATTGAGGGGGTGGCGATGGAGCAGTGGCTAAGACACATGCCTTTGGTGTGAGAGATTTCCACTCTAACACATCCACCAATGTGTCCCTGAGCTAGATACTTAACCCCTAGTTGCTCCAGAGGTATGTGACCTCTGACATATATAGTAATTGAAAGTATCTTTGGATAAACGTTTTAGCTATTTGAATAATTTTTATTAATTATGCTGAATAGTGCAGACCAATGTGAACATGCATGAGTTGCTTACTTTCTATAGGGTTCTTCTCACATCTTTTCACATCACAGTTCTGTGCTGTAGCGGCACATGTCTTGGTCATATGACCCTGATGTCTACAATGGAACCATCTCAAATGCAAAGAGAAGGAATCCATCTAGTGGATAGCTCAGAGGTGATAAACAACCCTTTCTACAAAGTACGGCACATCTACAGTGCACTGAATTAGTCTTACAAAATAATGCCGTACCCAAAATTGTTCTCAGTTGACAAAAGCATGCTACCTTCTATGGTAGGTATACTTGCAATTCATAAGGAGCAAACCAACCCGGTTTGGGTATGAATTGTGGAGCCTTTCATCACCTACAGGGTACATGTATATTATGGACCCTATTGCAGAATGC